>JALPQI010007686.1:0-38627 GCA_025490895.1 Thaumatotibia leucotreta | reverse complement strand
GCCATTTTTCCGAAACTCGACATCAAACGTGCCTATTTTGCGTGGTCCCCAACGCTGGTCCTGTACTTGTTAGGGACTTGACATACGGGTGTATACATGCAGGTTTCCTCACGATGTTAGCCTTCACCGTAAAGCACTTGTGGATATCAGATGATATTTCGTAACAAAAGTTTTTGAAAGACTCATTGGTACGAGTACGAGCCGGGGATCGAACCCACGACCGCTATTTAGCAGTCACCCGTTTTACCGCTAGACCACAAGCGCTTTTGATCACTTATCCAGCTGATAAACGGTCGCTTTGTCCATTTCAGTCCGTTTTTCTGTCCAACTACTCGTTCGTTCGTCAAAGTCTGCCTCTCTATCTGTCAATCTGTACGCTCGCAGTGAACGGAATCCAAGGAAAATGTGGAAATACTGTGTAAGAGGGGAGAAGAAAAAGGAAAGTAATATCACAATTAGGGGATGGATATGATACTAGCAATACTCACTAAGGCTATCTTAAATACCAGCAATTCCATGCTCTCCGTAATTTATCTAAAAACACCAACAAAGATCAGAATGGAAAGTGCGTACTTCTTTTATAGTTCTATATCTTTTGTGATATGTCAAACTTCTCTCGATTATTATTACTTCAAAATGTACATTTCTTGGCTCCTTGGCCCAAACCGCAGTCTTCGCAGGCGAGACAATCAGCGCTCGATGAAGAAACCATCCCAATATAAAAGTATCTAAGCGGATGGAATTATGAAATTTGATTATTTCAATGTTTACACTTGCTGTAGTTTTGTGGTCGTATCATATTAGAAAATGGGTATCGAAATAAAGTGTATAGAGGGTGTGTATGTGTACTCATTCAATACAAACGCATAATTTAACGACGATCACTGACGACGACGACATATATGACCCAGATAATATTTAGATTGATTTGAATGTTATTTTTTCATACATAATAATTAAGCGTTATGTTTTGCATCTACATTATCTACATTCACATTAACTACAAGAATGAATTAGAAATAATATCTGCATCAATTTTATTGTAAATAGATGTTTTTTCTGACTACCAAATAATTCAATCACAGATTTCCACAGGTGATTTTTAAATAAGTACTCAGCGTAAGGACCAAATAGCAGATAATAGTATTAACTCATAATAAAAATACCTGTAGCTATATTTGATTCCTTTATAACATACAGATTATACGAGTATCTCAGCGTTTGACAGGCAACCACAGAGGTCAAAGTATTGCAGTTATTACCAGTAACGTACCTTTTAAAAAGTAATCTTTCTTCAGTTTCAAAGTAAACCTTTTCTTTAAAGCAACAAGTCTCCTTTTAAAGAAAATCTTCGGTAAGGTACCTTAAAAAATGCACTCAACCACTATGATGGTATAGAGCCACCGCTAATCTTAGGCTTGCCAATTTGGAAACCGCAAGTGTTGCTAGTTACCTTATTAAGATTATGTAGTTATTACAAATTAGCCTAGTTGGGGTTGCAATTAGCCCGTAATTGGGGTTAGGTCAGGTTATGTCACGATTTAAGGTTGGATTTGTAGAATTATATAAAATATTACAGCATAATAATTTAGCTGGTAAGAAAGGTCGCGTTCAAGCTGCATTTCCACCGGAGCTATGCTACGTGGTTGCGATTAATATCTAGGTATCTCTTATTTAATTTGACAGGTGTGTGACGACCATGTTTAAACGTTAAGGGTTTGCAGGAAGTCCACCACCAAGTCTAAATTGACACTTACCTACTTATGAAGTAGGTACTAGGTAGTCCCTGCATCGAGCTTTCTGGACAGGTAGTAACGTTAACTTTCTGTACATGGCTGCGACAAATCACAAATCTAAATGAGAAATACCCATCTGCCAATCACAGCCAGTTAGTACAATATTAATATATGCTACCCTACGTGAATTTGGTAGGAAGGCTATCTCAAATAGGATTCCACCTGGATGTCGATGATAGAAAACGCTGTAGTAAATAGAAGGGTTACCGCGATTCACGATCAACGTATTGCCTCCCTGCCACACTAACGTACGAATACACAAGCGCGATAGAGAGGCAATACGTCGATTGTGGTCGGCGGTAGGCTCTCATCTACCTACTTACCTTGGTGGTACCTTACTTGTAAGCTTATTGTTCTGGATAGCAAAGGATGTAATTGGCTCGAAAAAGTTAGTCATCGATTCATTAATACTTACCTGACTACATAACATTTTTTTCGCACAAAGCATGGTTGCTCCAAATTTTGTAGTACCCAACTTCACACAAATCAAATGAAGGTCTTTTAAATTAATTTATAATAGTATTACTCATATCACGGAATCTGATAGCTGGTCTAACTGGTCAAAACAGAAAATCAACCCTGTAAAATTCATGATGCCAGAAAGAGAACATGGAACCGGTAGGATGTTCCATAAGTTTTTGCCACAGTAGGTAGAATATTGTTTCCTCATAATGTAAGCACAGATGTACAGTCAGACGCCGGGTCACTGACGCCCAAACACGCCCCCTAATTCAATTTACATCGCACAGTATGAGAGTACAGTTGACTACACAATTCGTTTTTAAATATTATTTGGCCTAACCTAACTTGCACTAACCATCGCGATTAGAACAAAGGAACCGTAGGAACAGTTCATGGCGAAAAATCCTCACTTTTACCAGACAGCCTTCGAACCCTCGACCCTTTTAGTATCTTATCGGCTACCTTAGTCAAGGAGTGACAATTCGAAACATGATCGGAAATTTGCGGTCATTGATTTCTTGTAAGTGAGTTACTTTCATTCCATATTATTTAGGTGAAACAAAGTATCTCTATTCTTCATTTTTATTTCACGACAGTCAAAAAACTACAAACAAGTGTACGAAAAATGAAAACGTAATAATTACAAACACTTACCTCTATAAAGAATTCGTGATTCTAAGCAGAAAAATACAAACACTTAAAATCAATTGTTGCGGGGACAATAAAAAGACAGTTTTCATGAAAAGATCAAAAGATACATGTGACTCGCCTGGAGTTACAGACAACGATAGTACAACTGCTGCAAGTCACAACACAAAATAGCCACTATAATATAAGGCATGTTACTAAAACTAACTCATTATAAAATCGAATAGATATATAATAGATTAAGTACTGATTTTTCAATCCCCAGTTAACAGTATAAATGTTAGCTCTATCCTTTTTTGACTGATGACCAGCGATAAGGATGGTAATACTTAATTTAACCGACGGATACTTTTAACTGAGGATTGAAAAATCAGCCCTAAGAGTAATTAATGTAATATTTTGTACTTCATAAATAACAGTTTAAATAAAAAATAAAAAAATAGCCAATATCATTTCTCTGGACACCCTCTTAAGTAACCATCTTTTTTATAACCGGAGTACTTGTGGCAGCAACTGTCCACTCTTAATGAGAACGATGAGTGGCCATATTAAATTCTGTAATTCTGCCTGCCCCGCCCCGCACGGTAGTCGAACCTTGTTCTTAATGAACACTGATTGTTTTTGTTTCGGCTACGTACAACATTGTAGAGAACAGAAACGATTCAAGCATTCCAATGGGCCGAATTTTCGAAGGTGGTCTTTGAAATTGGAAAGATTCATTTAAATTGTTTGTATGCATAAAAGAGTAACCAAGATAAGCCGAAAGTCATAAATATCACTAGTTCTTGTTATTACACTGCTTTAATTTGTGGCTATGATCTCTTAAACGCGATTCAGTTTAGGTTCTGCTTGTAAGTTTTTAACAGTTTTTCTATGGTTTGCCAGTTTAGGTCCTAAACTGAATCGCATTAGTAGATCGTAGTAACCTTTCGTTAGTTGCAGTGTGGTGACGGCAGTAAGAATACATTTGTCACCACCCCAACTCCTCCTGCGGTTGTCGTAAGAGTCGACTAAGGGATCGCGGTGTAAGGGTGTAACTGACCACTATTTTGATAAAAGATTGATGATGGGCAGCAGCGTCATCATAGTGGGCACATTACTGCGATCGCCAATCCGCTTGCCCAGCGTGGCGATTATGGGCATTTACCTCCTAATGCGTTTATACGCATAGATAATAGAAGAGGCCTACGTCCAGCAGTGGACTATCATAGGCTGATGATGAGTACGTAGCCTTTCTAGTACATTCATGCGTAAAAGGACTATAAGTTGTCCAAAGACCATGAGTTTGAATTCTTAACAAATTTATATTTTACCTACCTTTAACCTTGGTAGCTTCGTTTAAAGATGTTTCTGCTCAAAATATTTTCTTTGGTTACCGCGAGGATTATAAATGAAATAAAACTATGAAAACGAACTATGAAACTGTGAATCGTCAGCAACGTTGACCCGCCTATCATTTTTTATCAATGTCGAAGACGTGATCCAAATGTACAAACATTTGGAGAATTGCTCGATTATGGATTTGATAAGCGAATGTAAGCGACATTCTAGTGGAATGGTCCAAAAAGGGACATTTGCAACTTAACCTTAAATATGGACGTCGGTTTGGCGCCGGCGGTTGAAACAAAGGCGTGCGATGATTGCGCGCCGATGACGCTGCGTTTGCGCAGGCTGAGGGCCGAGGGGTTCCGCAGAGGTTCGGGATTGAAGTGTTCTGGACGAATCTTGGCAACCTACCCAACGGCTGTCCGATTGCTCTAACGCTCTCTATTGCATGTACTTGCATTGAAATTTTTCTGTTTAAAAAACCAAAACATTTTATAAAATAATAAATATCTTGGGCCATCTCACACAAATCGACCTAGTCCCACGGTAACCTCAAGCAAGTGTTCTAGTAGATGCATTGAACTAATTTGTTAATTTTCGAATTAGGAATGTTAAACTTTTAAGTGTTTTTTTTTATTAAGTACATAATTAATAATTCCAAAATGTTGAATTAGGTCACTTTCACTCTAAAGGTGCGATATATTTGATGCAGTACCGATAGGTAGGAGCGTAGCTTACTCGTATTGACCGTATTTTCACCACCGTGCAAATGCTGAATATCCCGCGTGTTTTCAGCGCTTACAGAACAGTAAATATTTCCCCACGCAACCCCAATTTTGTACCTAATACTTATTACGTCGGTGTATCGCTTACAAAGTACGTACCTACTAATCTATTTATTGATTCAATGGCCGGCCTCTCTGTCGGCGGCTGTAAACAAATACAACGGTAGTTATTTGAGGTACCGCCTTTGTAGCCTCTAAATAAAATAATGAACTGTATATTTAAACGATGATGATGCATATTTCGAACAATTACTCTCTTATTATTAAAGTTTAAAACCATGATAATAATACCATAAAGCAAGCGATTATAAACCTTCTATCAAAGTCGGGACGGCTACGGAGAGCGTTTAAGCTAGCTTGTTTTGCTATAAGTAGATATTAAAAAGTAGCTATGATAGTTCTGAAATTTTATTGAAAACTGATGAGACGGCATGCGGTATTTGAGGTTCATCGGTGGTGTAAAAAATAGAGGATAGTAATAGAATAAATAGAAATGTGAGAAATACTGGAACGAAACAAATACTTATGTAATGTAGCCGACATTTTGTAATTGCTAGCAATCACTTGTTGCTGGAAAACCATGAAATTGAAAAGAGATATGTAATTAGATACAGAAATGATTTATTTATATAGGTACAGTTAAAGTCAAATAAGTAAATGCTCGCAAAGAGCCAAATACGTATGTCGTATATATATGCTAAGCCATATTACTATACCTACATGTTTTTTTAACTATCAGCATACCTACATGTAGGTAACAAATATAGTGGTGATCTGTTTAAATTTACTATCGCACAAAGAAACCAACTCTACATTAAAAAAATCCTTTTTCCGAATACAATCACGTCCTAATCAAATTCAGGAACATATTTTTTATGCATGGCGTGAAAATATAAGTCGTCAATTGAGTAAAGGTTTCTTGAAACTTATGGCGTTTTTTTTGAATTAACTGAGATCCAACCTGGCAACCGCTATAAATAACCATCGCCTGAAACAATTGCAAATTAAATACAAAACTCCATTGACTTTCCTAGATTAATAATTGACCCTCGCGAGGCCAAAACAAACTGCCTCGGGACCTCAGCCATAAATTTAGGGGTCCTTTGTAATGAGTGGATTACCATACAAATAGGATCAGCTCGGTGATTGGGCGCGGCGCCCCGCTGCCTCGCTTTGAGCAAGCCGCCATATTCGCAGTTTGGGGGTTCATTTTTAAAACGTGAATGGGTTTGAGTGTGGATGTAGGTTTAGTTTTAAATTGAGATAATTGTCTTAAGCTCGAATTTACCAAACTTTTTGTATGAGACAATTGTCCCGCAGAAAAACAACTCGCTGCAACTTTCTAATTATTTTATTTAAATTTAAGTCAACTCTACCACGTCTTTACTTTTCCACAGTTTTGTTTCATCTCCCATTATTCAACTGTTTCTACATTCTATTGTTTTATATGTTCTTAACAATAAGATACAAATAAAATTGGTTTAAATAGTTTGCATACGTGAAAGAAACGTTTAAAATATAAATATGTAAATAGCCAAATCGACCTCGTCCTACGGTAAGCTCAATTACCTAAGGCTTGTGTTTAGTTATTTGTGTTTGTTTTATTTATGTTTATTTTCGTATATAATATCTATCACTAAGGAGCGTCGATTTAAAATATTGTAATAACTGGTTCATGTTGACCCTTATAATTATTATTTTTCCAATAGGTCTATATCGATAAATCTGTCCAACAAATGGCATATTGACTGAATGAATAATGTAATTATTTTGTCATTCATTCATAAAACTATTTTGCAAGTATTTTTAATGAAAAATTGAAAGCCTAAGTATCTCTTTTGGTGGTCAAGAGACAGAGGCCCTACTACGAATCGCGAACGAAGTGTTGCCTCCCTGTCATACTTACGTACGAATTCATAAGTGCGAGACAGAGCCAACACTTCGTTCGTGATTCGCGATAGGGTCTCTGAGGCAGCATAAATTTTACCTAGTTACTGGTACCGACCAGACTTAACTAGAATTACAATCTGAAAACATCGTCTCATTCAACAGCTATAATAAATTACCACTTTTGATTTATTTTGAAGGGTTGTCAGACACACTAAGCTTTGCAAGAATTATGTTATTTTACAATATATTTCATCACTATTATTTCAGCCATAAGGGGCCCATTTCTCGAAAACTTGTAACTTGTAATACAAGCGGAAGCCCTTGGGCCCATTTCTCGAAAGCTTGTAACTTGTATTACAAGCGGAAGTCCTTATCTAATGAATAGTGTCAAAAAGAGACTTCCACTTGTATTACAAGTTACAAGCTTTTGAGAAATGGGCTCCTGATCTAATTAATAGTGTCAAAAAGAGACTTCCACTTGTATTACAAGTAACAAGCTTTTGAGAAACGGGCCTAAGGTGTCCACTGCTGATCATAGGTCTCCCGTTTGGACCTTAACATACATCGGTAGAAAACGACCTACAGTCCTCCAGCGTCTCCCGGCGATCTTCATAAGGTTAACAATGTAATTATTTATTAAAAAAAATGGATGCCATTGTAACTGCAAATGGTACTCAACCACCACTAGATTTCATTTTTTTTTCATTAGAGTTAATTATTTATATTTATTAATAAGTATTAACGTAAAAATATATCTGGGCATTTCTCCGAGCGTTTCAACTGCCGTGACTTCGGTGGCAACATTATTACGTGTTTTCTGTCGGTATATAATAATTATTTTGAATATTTTGGTAGTTGTCAACTACGTCTCCCAAGATATCCAAAACAAAAGAGATTGCATAATCTGCCACCGAAGTCGCTCGGAGAAATGCCCATCTGCGAATATGTTTCACGATATTGTGTCAAAGACGTCAAATGCTTTGGAAAGGCAGCCATATTTGTTTACCTTTTTTTTACTTTCAACTGAAGAATGGTATAGTTTATCTCTTCAACGTGACAACCCTAACCTAACTAGCGGAGTGGATGTTGAAACAGTCAAGTCTATTTGAGTAAGTGCAGAATGCAGTTTTATCTCAATGGACGCCGACGCATGCGCGAGTATGGCTGTATGTGTGGAGGATAATTTAATAATATAACGTTTGTCTTACATTATGGAGTCCGGTTAATGGAAAATATCTAGCATTATTATGCAATATTTTCATTATTATCGTTCGGTCGTTGGGAAGTAAGGTAAAAATAAGGCTTTTTAAAAGGTATCTCGCATGGTTTTCCTAGAAAAATCACATGCATTGTTGCGTAGTGAAACACGATGCAGTCTTGTAACAATTGAAATTAGGTACTTATCTGATTATTATAACTCACTTTTGTCACTTCATCTAGGATTATTATGAACAACAAATACGCGTGCTAGGGCAAACCTTACTTATTCGATGAGTTATGGTGATAGAAATAAATCTGGAAGATGACGTATTGTAGGTACCTAATGATTTCAAGAAGTATCATTACTTACCTATAACTGAATAACAACTTTTTGCAGAATATCTAAGGTTTGCCCTACGCTTAGATGAACTACGTGTTTTGTTGTTCAATACAATGATCTTACCTTTTCCTCCCGTTTTGACAAGTACTTATCTACGAGTACTAAGTTGTATTTATTAGCTGTTGACAAGTTAAGACTCTATCAAAACAAATAATATTTGATTATTAACCAACATCGACTATTTTGTTTGCATAGTTATAAATGCATTGCAAAGAACGTAATATACGCATGATCAACAAACTAACACTTTTTATCTTCAGTAGAATATAAATGATAAAATAAAAGTAGAAGATTTCTGTCCAAAGACACCCTGGCCCCAATTCTCTTATAAACATAAAACCGAAACATACATTTATTAACTTATTCTCATTAACTTGTCTCATAATAAAAGTCAATCCATGCGTTATAAAATATTCCCTTAAACTCTCGACAAATACCCGTTCCGTAAATTGCGTCTATGAAGCTGATCCTGTATCAATAAACGCAATTACGGCTCATTAAAACAAATCGATTGTGTTAAAAAATCGCGCGTATCGAGTAATTGTACTCGTACGTCGTAGGGAGGTGTAAGCCCCGCCTTTGAGGCGTAGGGAGGTCCTCTGAGCAGTGATGGTCGGAGGGCCGAGGCCAGTCGATCGGCACTCGGCAGACTCGGCGCGCGTCGCCGCAAATATTCGCGGAACAGTGACTGCAAAATACTTAGTGCGGAACCGGATTTTTGTGACATGTGACCGAATTTTGAAACTTAACTGGAAAAAGTGCCTTCATTGACAAACCAGCAGCCAAGACCTTTATGTTTTTTTTAATATTATACCTATATTTAAATATCTTGTAAACGAATAAATTCAATTGATGAAAACACATTACCTTAATAATTGTGATACCGCTCAAAATTAAGCTAATTCGCAATGGCGGCGAGCTAAAATGCAAAAACAAATGACAGTCGGACGGTTTGAAAGAAAACGGCCGACTTCCGAATTCGAAAATGGATCTGACGACTCGGCGGGGGGAGGAGGAGGAGGCGGGGGGAGGGAAGTGTGACGTCACGAAGCAGGAAGTGAGGAAGAGCAGCTCGTTCAGCATCAGGAACCTGATGGGTGATGCCGACGGCGCGAGCAATAGTGAAGGTAAGTCATAATACTGATAGTTTTTTTTATTGGTTATCCTCGAGTAGCTTGACCCTGAATTGTGTAAGTGGGTGTTATAATGATTAACCTGGCCCCAATTTCACCACCTTGACAAGTGCTACAATTGTAAATTTACTGTTGCTCCAATCAGGGGCGTCTATAGGCTACAGTTACCGCTTACCATCGGAAGGGCCGTGCGTTTGTTTGCCACCAACATAAAATGTAGTGCAGGAACTTTAATAAATCAGCAGTAAATAACTACTTTTATGCGTAGCAAAATTACAATTGTCACAAAAAACACGACAATTGTAGCGTAATTCCGACATAAGCCGAACCTCATGTCAAGATTTAATGAAAATTGTACTAAACCTTGCGACAATTGTCACGGGTTTCGGAAAATAAAATGTAGTTTATTAACGATTTAAAAAAGTTGTTAGTAATAATTTTATGTTGGTGGCGAACAAGCACATGGCCCGTCCGATAGTAAGCGGGAGCCGTAGCCTACGGAGGCCTGTAACAACAGTAACAGTGATATTTTGCAATTGTCACACTTGTAATTATGGTGAAATAGGCCACTGATAGAAGTCATAAATAATTATTCAAATCTGTATCTAAAATCATACTTATATAAATACCTTTATTTTAGAAAATAACAATGATCGGCATTGCTAGATTCTACAAATAACTTGGTTTTCATTCTTAAATAAGCTGTAAGTTGAAAAGAAGCGTGATTTTAGAATCGAAGAATTATTTATACTGTAAGTAAATCCTTTTATTTGACATTTATGTCGTGTTGTCACAATAAAGAGCCACCATCAAAAAGTTTGCTACATTGCGAATTTCTTGTAGGTACGATGCGAAGATTGCTTGATATTTTTAGCCGTTTCCGAATTGGCCGTGTCTTTAGAAGCGTTTCTCAAAAAAAATGTAGATAAAGGTACATTTAGACCAAACGAGCATTCGCTCATTCTATCCCCCACTCTACGAAATCAACAATTTCGACGAATCACGTTTTGCGTAACGGACGAATTTTGTAGAGTGGGGGATAGAATGAGCGAATGCTCGTTTGGTCAAAATGCACCAACATTATCACACAATAACATCACATCTATTACCTATAACAGCTATAACCTAGCTATAAGCTATAAACTGTGGAGGGAGTCCTCCAGCGTTGGTAAGCTTCGGTATGTTTTCTTTGGTATAGGACATCTAATATTTAAATGTATATCGGGAACCCTAATGACAGCCGAGCTAAGAGGGGTAGGATTTTAGTTATCTGCCTCCTAGCTACTTGTTACTCGTTACTAACAGTACTCAGAATCTTGTATCTACGCATCTACGCAGTAGTAGAAAACGAATGGAGAGTTCTAAGCTTGCGTCCATGCATAGATGCATACCCCATAGAAATAACTTCCTTCGTAAGAATGTAAACCCTTCACATAACAAGACAAGAGTGAATCGTTCTATGTCTAACACGGGAATGAATTGATGAAGACTGCAGTAGTGACCTTTTATACTGTCAGGCCACCAGCCACCTGTTCATAGGTTGGTATCATCTACCTGCAAACCTGCATGGACCAAGCAAAGACCACTCCAAGCAAAACATTGCTTATCGTTTTCTAGCTTTAGTAACTCATATCTCCGACATGTAAATATGTTATTATGTTTAATTACTTTACAGAAATTATGTAGCGTGCATAATAAAATTGTTTTACTAAGACAGGTCTTAACCGACGAGCTAAGAAAATAAACAATAATTATGACATTTAATGATCTAAAATATTTCTTAGAATGTTTTATTCACGATTTTCATTCGTAAATTTAACTATAAGTACTGGGATATAATCATGTGGCAACATTTTCTACACTTAAGTGCAAGTGGTTGTAATGAAGGCTCTACGTTATTAAAACTATTGTAAAATATGAAATAAGTTTTTCATTGTAACTCGTCATGAAACTTATTTTCGGTCAAGCAACGTCAACTAATAGTAGGTATACCTATAGATTAGATCCGTCTGGTGACGGCAGAAAGAATACATTTTTCAACACCTCAACTCTTCCTGTGGGTGTCGTTAGAGTCGACTATGGAATTGAAGTGTCACTTACCATTTGTTGATAGAAAATTGAATCATAGTGATATTTTATAATCACATAATTTTGACAGCCTCTGTAGCAGAGTGGAGGGCTACGATGGACCGGGGCCGATGGAGACAGACCATCATGCAAAAACCATTATCAGTAATGAGGGGCCGACTCAAGAGAGAGAGAGTAGCCTAGTTGGTAGTAACCCTGCTTACGAAGCTGGAGGTTCGGGGTTCGAATCCCGCCGAGGGCATTATTAATGTACCTATTTATCACAAATATTTGATCCTTGGTTATGGCTGTCTATGTATTTAAGTATCTATATGTATCTTTCTATTAAGGTCAATGCGGGTAAGACCGTCTATCTGGATAGTCTATCTACCAACTGATTTCCGACCCTAATTGAACAGTATAAGACGCATATGATGGACTTTCCTTCAAAATAAAATATGCCGGGCTTAGCCACACTGACCTTATAATTATATATCGTCGTCTGATACTCACATCACAAGCCTTAATTAAGCTTACCGTGAGACTAGGTCAATTTGTGTAAGATGTCACTATATATTATTTTATTATTTATTTATGCTCAAACATGGTCACTTACCGAGGCGCAAAAGACCAAGGTGAAGGTTTGCCAGAGAGCTATGGAGCGTAGCATGCTAGAAGTCTAACGGATAGACCGAATCAGAAACATCCAAAACCCGTATTGCTGATGTTGGAGTCAAGACCGTCAAGCTTAAATGGGACTGGGCCGGCTATGTCTTCCGCATGCACCCAGAGAGGTGGGCTAAAATAGCCACGGAATGGGTGCCACAAGACAGGCTAGCAGCTGGCAGACCCAGGAGGTGGAGGGATGACCTGGACGCGTATCTCAACGGCTGGCCACAGATTGCCCAAAACCGGGACGATTGGAGACAAGGGGAGGCCTTTGCCGAGCAGTGGGACACTACATCTCTCTCTTGTCCTTGCCCTTAATCCCAGTACATCTGGGGTCAGGCCTCCTTGTGCAGCGGCGCCAGGACCTTCTATCCCGGGTTGTCATTGACGAGATGTCTTGGGCCTTTAGGTCCCTCTCAACAGTTGACCACCACGTGGCAGGTGGTCTGCCTCTTCCATTGGGCTGTGTTTTGATGTTAAGCACAGTCTTTACAGAGTAGCTCTCTTCCCTTCTCATTACGTGACCATACCAGCGGAGTCTCCCCTCTTTCAGCTTTTCAGTTATTGGGGCTACCTTAAAGGATCCTCTAACATGTTCATTTCGAACTTTATAACGTGTTACCCCGCCTGCCCACCTCAGCATTTTCATTTCTGCCGTATGCACTTGTTGTTCGTGCTTCTTAAGTGTAGTCCAGCACTCTGAACCATACAGCATTACCGGTCTTACGGCAGTCTTGTAGATCATGCCTTTTGTTTTAATGGGCATTCTAGTGTCGCAGAGTACACAGGATAATGATCGCCATTTCATCCAAGCTGTATTGATTCTGTGGCTTACATCTTCATCGACTCGTGCGTCACTTGTCAGGACCGATCCGAGATACTTGAAGCGGGTGACTCTGGGTATTGCGGCATTTTCGATATGTATGTTACAACCAAGCTGTTCTGTTCCACCCAGGTCGCACTCCATGTATTCGGTTTTTGTGCGGCTGACACGCAACCCATGTCTTTCCAGTTCCTTGAGCCAAACATCAAAGGTTTTCTGTAGTTGTGACGCTGTTTTCGCTATAAGCACGATATCGTCCGCATACAGCATACACCAAGGTATTTGTGCTTGAAGACTTTTCGTGATGTAATCCATGCTCAGATTAAATAGCAAAGGGCTCAACGCCGAACCCTGATTGACGCCAACATTAACCCGGAATGAGTCGGTTACACCAACAGGGCTCCTAATCTGTGTGGTCACGTTGTGGTACATGTCGCGTATTAGCGAGATATAGGTCTCAGGTATATTTTGGGCTCGCATAGCTAGCCAGACCAGTTTCCGAGGAACTCTGTCAAATGCTTTTTCAAGGTCCACAAAAGCAAGGTATAAGTTTTCTCTATTTGACCGGCATTTCTCCATCAGGACTCTGATGGTCTGTATAGCTTCAGTCAGTGGACACTACATAAGCTTTAATAATAATAAAATAATTTATTTATAGTGGGCACACTACTGCGTTCACCAATCCGTTTGTCCAGCGCAGCACGGCGATTAATGGGCATTTACTTCCTAATTAATGTGTTCATAAGCATAGAGTCTAGCTTTTGACTGAGATACGCCGGTGATGTTATGTGAACTAATATGACATCATGATTTTATAGTTATTTTAATGTCTTGCCTAACGACTACAAAGTTAGATCAATTTCCACAGAGCCGTGACACCTGACAACTCATAAATGCATGTTTATGATTGTAATTACAAGCAATACAAGCAGGAAGGTTTTCTGGGTCAAACCGTTTTCATTTATTATGCTTTGTGGATGTTAAATAATTACGTTTTATGTAAAGTAATTGGTACTTAAAGTTTAAGTGTTTTGACACGTGTTGATGCTTCAGTGTCTATTAATATGGGTAGGTATATCAATACATACCTAATTGATGAGCATCGGTTTCCATACCAAATTGTAAATTACATACAGCGTGTGTATTTGATACGGGCGAATATTTTAATGGCGATTACTATCGGACCTAGGGAACATGTTTACATAAATTTCTTCAGGAAATTTAGGTATTATTTTTCATACAAAATGATGGAGCACGCAATGTATTGCATCCACTAGACATAACTATCTAAACGTCATACGAGTGTCATGTCAGTTGGACGGCATGCATTGCTGCTGGGTTGCACTTTAGAAAAATCGTTACACCTAATTAACAACAAAATTTACCGAAATAACTATCTTATACGATTCGTAGGAGCAGATATTATAGCTGTATTAATTATTCGCCCGTATAAAATACACACGCTGTAATTTATTCAGTCATATGTCATCAGTAGACACTATTAACACATAAAATATGCGCATTATTTATCTATTTTAAATAATTTAGTTATTTGCGATAAATTCATTAAATAATAAAAATCTAAGAAGAATGAAAATAGAAAGAAAGAAAAAACATTTATTTGTGACACAACATAATAATTATACACATTAAATACAAACGAAACACGAACATAAAAATAGGAAAAAAATTGTGTCACAAAATGGCCTCCAATTCAGCATATTGCTGGTCTATAAATCTACAGATAATAAGTATATCTACAGATGAAAACACAGGCAGAAGTAGGTATCTAGCACAGTCTCTTTCAAGGAAATGCGCCAGTTATAGTACATTACTACCGAGGCCGGGAAGTGACTGGTTGCCGGCCGAATATATGTAGACGGCCGAGCGAAGCGAGGCCGGATAGTATTCGGACGGCAACCCGTCACTTCATGGCCGAGGTATGTATAATGCTTTTCTCAAACATGCAATGAAATGAAACAAAAAAATGTATATTCTTTCTAAGAAATTATAAGTCAACTACATAACTAAGTCTTTGAAACACAAGAAAAGTCAAATACGACACCGACACCTCATTTTTTTTTAAGATTGACCTGTTTGAAAGTTGCAAATTTTTTATTTAAAAAAGCGGTATTAGACGACGCGGTCGGTTGGGTCCAATTAATCGCATGCAGTGATCGGGGCCGACGGATCGCGCCGTATTATACTGCTTTTTAAATATTATTTTTAGTAGTTATTATACATTTATTTTAAATTATATAATTTAAATGCCTAATTATAACTGCAAAAATTTGCCAATCATTTTTTTTTATACTAATATTACTTACAGATAATTATTGGCTAAAAGCCAAGATGCCAGGTCACAACCCTATGTCAAATGAAAATTAAAAAAGAGGTACTTGCCGGCCTAGGCCGGCAACGAGCTACTTCCCGGCCACTTTTTTCGCACTTAACTACAACATTTCATTGCATGTTTGAGAAAAATAATTTTACTGGTATAATTAGAGGGTGAAAGGTGGCTTATGAAGGTCTCGTTTTATCAATTTATCATGCTTCGTGTCCCTTTCGCACTTGCATACTTGTCAGAAAGTGATGTCAACGCCGATTACTGATAAACACAGCACCATCATATCATAAGCCTACAGGCTCGGGAAAGACTTAAATCAGAAAATACATTGGTAATACATGTTTGGTAAAATTTTTAGCGCAGAAGAACAGGGTAACATAGGTTACCAAAGGTATAGTTCATATTATTTCCTCGTGATAGTGAGGGGAAAAAAGTTGTATTACACTTGGCGGCAAAGTTTGTTCAACTCTCGTGCTTTGAGTCCTTCGCAATGCTCAAGATTCCAGTTTTTACAGTAAACACGGGAAGTATCTCGCGCTGACAAACTGTCGAACTAGTCATGTGCTAAGCCGACTGTACCTTGGTCTGTGACTTGGGACTTTACCGGCGTACCCCTGAACAGCTGCCATACAAAAAACCCGCGTTAAATGTAAAGCCGATACAACCTAATTACGATTTCGTAACATTTTTCACTTCAGTTCATTACCCTATCCGGACCAATTTACCACTAACTGAACTCACCTGTCCAAACCCCCTGGTCCTAACTGCTGACTGACGATGCACCTTATGCTATTAAAAATAAGGTTCTTGAGTAGTCATTTAAACTGTACAACGCTACAGTACGATCACGAAACGCAGACAGAACAAACTTAGTGCTAAGTTTGAGTCAATAAGGTTCCATTTTGAAAACAATAAAATCCCTCAGCAGTATGAAGGCTATTGCGAACATCGAAAATCGTAAATTTCGATCCTCTGTCTTTATCAAACTAATTCCCCCTTCATTGGATAGACGGAGATAGATGCTCGAAATATGCGATTTTCGATTACCGCAGCAGGGTTACTGATTAAATTGTCCCTACAATTGAATTTCAGACTTATGGGAATGAGTTTGTGGTATAGTTTCTGATTGGGGTGGTATCTGGCTAATCGGGTAGCGGGTAGTCCAATTTAGTTCAGGAAACAACTACTTATAGGAGTTGTGACGTCATAGGCTGGTACGGTTCGCTCGGGGTTAGTTCGACGGTCATTTTTATAAGTAATAGCGAAGTCTATTACAATTCGTTTTTTTATGCAAACGGGAAGAGGTAAGTATAATAGCATGGCTGCTTAGTTCTTGTCCAATGTTAGTTGCTTTAAAAAAATA
This sequence comes from Thaumatotibia leucotreta, assembly GCA_025490895.1. NCBI lineage: Eukaryota > Metazoa > Arthropoda > Insecta > Lepidoptera > Tortricidae > Thaumatotibia > Thaumatotibia leucotreta. The sequence continues at coordinate 21,718 of JALPQI010007686.1, read as the reverse complement.
CAACCTACAGTCTAATTGTGAAAGTCTTTCTTTTTTTGAAGTCGTTTGTAAACTTGGGATACCTTGTCATGAATATTACAAGGTAAGTATCCTAAGTAATAATAGTAATATTTTTTGCTGCAATAATTAGGTACTATTAATAAGTAAAATAAATTCAGTTCAATTATGAACCTCGTCCGTCTGAAATTTCGAAGTAGGTAGGTTAAAAATTCAACAATCTTGGGGCGACTTGCTTTTGTGTAATTAAAATATTCTTGCGCTCTTGTGAGCAACGTACTACGTAATTCGCGAATTTCGGATATTTAATTTTATTTTTAAATTTTGGTTTTGTCTTTGTTACACCAACGAAGGCGTCATTAGAGTGACAGAGACAAATCCCCGAAATTTTCGAACTTCGGTGTTCGTGGTAGCAGGCCAAGGTTAGACGTTAGATTGAAATGCCACAAGCTTCCGATAGTTGTGTGCAATTTTATTATTAAATACTATACTAAGCTTATATACTAACTTATTAAATACTATACTTATATATTAATGATATCCTTCGATTTCATAATTCGCATATCGATTTCTGTTTCATGTGTAAGTACAATAAAATTAACTATTGTTTAGATTTTAGACCAATCAATAAAGTAAATTAAGCGAAACAGCAATAACAGCATGTTTCGCAGTAACTTGGTAGGCTAGATAAAGGGAGTTTAATTTAACGTAAGGATTTTTTTTACAAATTTTTGAAACTATTTTTTTCCATAACTGTAGGGTAGGCATGAAAAATTTACTTCATTTTGCATTGTTAGATATGCATGGACAAAAGTAGGCATTCATGGGTATTATAAATAAATATAGACATGATGCCAGATCTATTTTCGAAACTTTTAGTAAATTATGATATAAATAAAATAGTTTGACTGCCTCCAAAAAAACTCGAAATCTCTTCACATTTAATACCTAATGTTTATTTCGTTCATATAGGTACATAGTAATGCTACGAATAGTTTCGTTCATCATTTATAAGGAGTAAGGAAAAGATGGAATATCTACATCTCGTATCAAAAGGTTAAAGTGCTAGCAGAATAGAGAAAGCTGAACTGTACTCCTCTGACAAGAGTCTTATGAACTCTTTATGATGATAAGACTTACTCGTATTAGTTTGTTACAAAATTAATATTTGTAATTTATACGAAATCCTCATTGACTGGGCTACAATATCCGGCTAATTACAGCCATATATGACCTATAAATTAATCATAATTATAAGTATGTTTACAATCAAATTACTAATGAGCGTTCGGGAAACGGATTCAATTATAAAATTTAAACGTATTTGTAAGCCAATTTTATTGTTAATCAACGCTTATATTGGCTAATGAGTCTAATTACTTGAAGGAATTTAATGTTAGTTTTCTCAAGCAATGCTTGGAAATATAACAGGTCGGAAATATACACATACAAGGTGTAACAAGAAGTGTGCTCAGTTTCGCTCTACCATTTAGAAAATAAAAATAATAAAACACAATGGGCAGAAAACACGGACTCTAGGTAGGTTAGATTCAGAACTTAGGTACTTTACTCGTATTTTTCCGTTTTCAAATAAAATAAAATATTCGTATGCATTGTTTTTTTATAAATTTACGAAATATATTTTTTTGCAGAACAACTGTAATTGTTTTTTTTTTATATTTTTTGACTTGTATTTTTTAAGTAAATAGTAAAACTGCTATGTATTTATACAGGATGTTACACGAGCCACTGAAAACCTTGAACGGTGATTTGGTAAGTTATACTGAATAACTTTTACTTTGGGGCCAATCACGAAATAAAAAAAATGTAATTTTCAAACATTTTGACCGATTGATAACGACATTTTGTATGAAAGCCAATTTTTTTTTTGAGATTTCTAGGTTAGCTCCATAGTAAAAGTTGTTCAGTGTAACCAACTAAATCACCCCGTTCAAGGTTTTCAGTGGCTCGTGTAACATCCTGTATAAATTGAAATATGAGATATCATAATACCAAAGAAAAATATCAAATTGACCAACGCCGGAGGTGGGATTTGAAGTATTTGAACCCACGTACTTTCAGGCAGCGTTTAGTTAGACATCAGCCGCGAAAGCTGAGTACATAGGTTCAAATCCCAACTCCGTTTGTAAACTGGGTAGTTTTTCTTTGATTTATGATATCTTATATTTATAATTTATATACACAGTAGTGTTACTACATACTCCGCCTGAAGGAAGACAGCTAAAGGTGCATTCAGACCTAACGATCATTCCCTATTCTAACCCCCTACTCTACGAAATTCGATCGTTACACGAAACGTGATTCGTTGATTTCGTAGAGTGGGGGGTACAATACCGAATGCTCGTTTGGTATGCATGCACCTTAAGGATGAAACGTTTATTGGTGTAACTTTATTGTTACATTGCTGGCAGAGAATCCGATAACTTCGGCTAACCTTGCGCTGTGGCAACGAGTGAGTAAAACAAATCTATTTGAGATGAACTCGGTTAAAAAGATACCTACCGAATTCGTTAGGTACGTGAGTTTGTAATACAATTCCGAAATCCGTAAATTTCGGGGATTTGTCTCTGTCATTCTTACGAAGGCGTCATTAGAGTGACAGATAAAAATACCCGAATTTCGCGTAGAAATCCGCAAATTTCAGGGATTTTTCTCTGTTACTGTAATGACGCCTTCGTTGGAGTGACAGAGACAAATCCCCGATTTACGAACTTCGGTGTTCGCGGTAGGGCTGCTGGATGCTTAGCCAAATTGCCAATCGCTAACGCTTAGTAGCGTATCGTAGTTTTCCCTCTCTGTCACTCTTTCATATTAGTGCGACAAAACAGGTAGGTGCTTTTCGTTTACGATTGACGATTAAGCGTTAGCGATTGGCAACTTGTCTAAGCACCCAGTGCATTCGACCCGATGTCCTATGTGTGTCCTTGAAAATAATTGTGTTTTTCATGTAGTTGAGTAATTTTACATGAAAAACTATGGAAAGTTTGTCTAGAGTTACTCACCTGAGGCACAGACAGAGAGAATCATACCGTCTCTTTCTTACCCCAATGTTATTGACTCAAAAAAAGAGATGCATATTATAGCGATTTATTCCTACCGTTACTGCCAAAGATGGTTTGACAGACCTTTTTATTATTATACTAAAGCTGCACTATATGTACTACTTAGCAGTAATTGATATATAAGGTCCTAATTTATTAGTTGCAGATATTTTAACACATGATACTTTAAATTAAAATAATTAACTTTAAATATAAATTAAGAAATCTTTTCACGTAACTTTTTTGATTTCATTTTCCTAACAAAATAAATTATTATAATTTCGTCTAAAAAAAATCATCATGTGCATTATCACATGTCACAATAATACTGTCTGTCATGTCATCAAACGACACAATCCAACGGAAAATAACATGACATTGACAATCAAATATTTAATTTATCGACGTGAAGTGGCCAGTTTCAGTCAAATGGTACGTAAAAGAAGGTACTAGAATCTGTTCAATGAGTTTTCATTTAATAATCACATAAACGGGGTGTTTTGACGTAACAAATTTGTTTTTCCGTTTTCTCCAAAAAAACATCGTAAAAGCTATAATGTTTCACGGTTAAATATACTTCAGAGACCGAGTACTATCAGCTGTAAAAATATCTGCATCTAATAAATTAGGACCTTATATAATAAAACTTTAAGCCACCTTATTTATTTATTTTCAAATGTATACTTTGCATAAATTCCTTACAAAGATACTTTATTTGAAACATCAAAATATTCTACGAACATTCAATAAAAAATTGCAATTCCACCAACATAACACCGATTAAAATAACATTACACTTTTAGCAAACTTTTTTAAACCAAGGATGTATGTAGATACGTATACCTATTTCCATAGTAATTGATTCCAAGATCACTTACGCCCTTTTAGCTCCGACCCAATAAAGGGCAGGTGGATGCGAAACTGAGTACAAGGGTCATGTTTTGCGTAGTGGGTAGTGATGTGACATTCCGGGAATCATGCGTATGAAAAGTTTCCAAAATTGAGAATGTTCTCATAGAAAATCTACGCACGGTTTTTGCCTGGGGTAGTGATGTGGCATTCTGGAAACCGTGCGTATGAGAAGTTTCCAAAATTGAGTATGTTCCATAGAAAATTTACGTACGGTTTTTGCCTGGGGTAGTGATGTGGCATTTTGGAAACCGTGCGTATGAGAAGCTTCCAAAATTGAGAATGTTCCATAGAAAATTTACGCACGGTTTTTGCCTGGGGTAGTGATGTGGCATTCTGGGAATTATGAGTGTGAGAAGTTTCCAAAATTGAGAATGTTCTCATAGAAAAATTAGTTTAGCGCACAGTTTTTGCAAAGCCTTGGGTAGTTTCTGTGGCACTCGCTTGGATTACTTGATACAGACACGTGTCTAACTAAAACATCAAATTAAGTGATTGTCAACTGTTCAAAATATAAAGCAATGTATAAAATCCTCGTCATTATCGTTTTCAACCGATAGGTGTCTACTGCTGGATAAAGCCTTCCCCAAAAAACCGTATCTTAAAGGATGATGCTGCCTATTCGCCGGTGGTCTTGGACTCAGTTTCAGGATATACCTGATTCCTAAAGCCCTCATTTTTAATAATAATATAATATTCCCATTAATATAATATTCAACATTTTCATGAAAAAACCTAAATTGCAAATCGAGAAGAACAATCAATGGTAAATTCTTCTTCTTTGTCGGTAACACTCTTGCCAGAGTTGTTGTGATCATCACTTCAGGTGTTGGTGGCAAGCTGTACAACACGTCTACTCCGAACTTCCCGTGCAATCATGCAGTGAGGAATCGAGGATGAGCTATTTACAGCCGCTTTTATATGGTCAGTCCACCTCATAAATACCTCATGGTACAGACAGGCAGATTACAGATGGTATGGTAAATACCTGGTCATTAATAATACTTCGCGTCACTTTTGCACTTACGTAGTAGGTACTTAGAACGAGATGGTCTTGGTGACAGGTGATAAAGTGGCAATCATCGGGTCTGGTAGCTGTGTGCTTACCATACTTTCAATCCGGCTCGCTCGTACCAATTCGCAAGTACGAGCGGGATGGATAGAAAGTAAACTCGTGTTAATAACATAAGGGCAGGTCATGATGGAACGGCTACTGATTCTTGGAAACAGCCAGTCAGGACGCTGATAACTAAACTGAATCGTTTCTTCATGTCTAATGATTTCAATAAGGAAAAAAACTTTCTTACACATCATCTATTAGAAAATAAATGGTGTAAAAAATATTTAAAAGTGATCAGCATCTTGTTCGTTTACGAGTATTTGTTGCAAAACTTAGCTAGTGACCTTGTTTTGGTTTTCAAATTAAATTGTTAGGAAACAAATATTCCCAAAACGAATATATTCTCAGGCTCAGAGCCAGTCAGAGCACATCACTAGTAGGCCTAGGCAACATGGTAATATTAAGCGTAACGTTTTTGCTCGTAACAATTAGTTATGATATGGGCAAGAAAGCGGTACATACATTATCGTGGCGTCTATCATCCATTGTTACGAACACGGGACGTTAAACTGCTAGTGTTGTGACCTTTTTGTGGCATCCCAGGGTGCTTAGCCAAGTTGCCAATCGCTAACGCTTAGTAGCGTATCGTAGTTTTCCCTCTCTGTCACTCTTTCTTATTAGTGCGACAAAGATGGTTAGCTGCCTTTCGATAACGATTGACGTTTAAGCGTTAGCGATTGGCAACTTGTCTAAGCACCCTGTACCATGAGTTGGAAAGTAATGGATAGGTACGTTAGGTTTTACTCGATAGGTAATGCATTCTAGCGCGCTCGCACTTGCATATTGGAGCGAGCGTGATGGCCAGTTTTACGTATCGATGAAAACTAAACGTTACCGACACTTGCAAAGTCATGGTACGGCAACAGATGATAATTTTGTCGCAATGTTAATAAAATTGTAGTATGACCAATAATTTAGTTACTAAAAACTCCGGCCAAGTGCGAGTCGGACTCGCTGACGAAGGATTCCGTACCTTTATAAATATATCATGAAAAGTCACGTTTGCTGTATGGGAGCCCCTTAAATATATATTTTATTATTTTTAGTATTTGTTGCTGTTGCGGTAACAGAGATACAGCCTGGTGGCAGACAAAGGACAGCCAGCGGAGTCTTAGTAATACCGTCACCGGTAACATTTTTAGCCTTTGGGTACTACCGAAGCCTAAAAAACGGCCAAGACCATGTCGGGTCATTCTCAAAATAGGGTTCCGTAGTTGGTCTTCCGTTATAATCAGAGATCGGATTTTTGTGCGACATCTCATACTAAATGTCATCAAAATGACGTAAGTCACTAAGAATGTCGCAAATCCATCCGATCTCTGATTATAATCCACAAATTTTAGACAATAGTTAGATGCAGTAAGACAAACATATTATTTTACGCTAACGCATCTTAACTATAGGTACTGTTTTTCCATCTCAGAAGTTTTCATAGAAAGCTTGTCTGAAACCTGATTTATTATTTTACGACAACATAATTTACTCAAACGACCCACCAAGACTCCTAATATTTTGTCCTTTTTTGCCGACGTGTTTAGTATTTTTTTTTATACGATCCATAGTGAAAACGCTTTCAAAGACAGTTTTTCCTAAAGGTTGATAGAATTTTCATGAATTATGAAAACCCATACCCGTTACCACCTTTTGCTTCGCATTAGGTACCTACTTCATACTTTTTAGACGGAGCTTGCAACTATATTTTTAAAACATCTGTTCAAAGTTGCGTGTTCCAACAAAGTAATATTGACTGTCAGGTCTTCATTATCTACTAATGCTTATGCCTTCCCTTGCATTTCAATTGATCGTACATATAGCAACAAAGTTCACTTATTATAATAGTCTTTATATCCTAAAGCTTAAGGCTATACTTATGTTGCAGACTGTCCCTTAATTACAAGTTTATAACATGTTTTCTTATGTCTTAATCGCATGGCTTATAATGAGAAAGTATAGCGAAATTTATACGTACTAGAATTAGCTTACTTATATCTGGTTTTTAAAGGTACTAGCACCTCTTTCGATTTATATCGTGGCATAAAAACTTCATTAAGTAGTTGTTCGTGAGTGCAGTAAATGGGTTTGAAACTGGCGGGTATAAAATCGATTGAAATTGATCTAAATGCAGTGGTGCATTCATATGGCTGTTTTACTGAAAATATATGGAGGCACGTACATGAAGTAATGAAATAACGTATTTCCAGAAAATGTTGTTTAGGTTGTGTGTAGATCTGTAGATACTGTAGCCCGTAGAGATCCCTCAAGTCTAGAGAAATTGACGGTATTTTAACGACAAATGAAGACAACTCAGGAACCATGTCTATAGATAGGTATCTTCAATAAATTAATTATGACATCGTATGTTTTACTCGAAACTCAATATCACATGTTAAAAATATGGCTAAATATAATAACGGACAGTATCAAAATTATCTTTAACCCTTAATTCGATATCGGGTAAAATACTAGACATCCAAAACACAAAAATCTACACAAGAAACCAAAACGCTGAAGCGAAAACTAAGCAGTGTAAGTGTATTGCATAATGATTATTATTCTGAAAAAAAAATGTGTCGAGCCAACAGAAACGCTAGTTTGTCATAAATCGCCGCCAAGATACCCAATTGGGAAGGACACGTCGCCCGGCCTAACGTTAACAATTTTTTTTTTCGTAATTTTGTATGATAAGGTATTGTTTAATTTGCACATCTATTTAACTAAATACTTGAAGTACATATTTCTGTTTACATGAAACTTCTAACACAATTCATCAATGAGTTTATTACTTGCAAAGTAGAATGTCTAGTATTTTTCCCGTTAGCAACTATTCCATGTTTTATGTTGTTGTTGCTATGTCCAGTATTTTTCCCGTTGCCAATGATACGGTGTTTTAACTACGTCCAGTATTTTTCTCGTTGCCAATGTTGCCGTGCTTCATCAACACATTATAATTTCGAGTAAAACCACTCAAATGAAAAGAAAATGGGACACTTTTTATGTAAAAACCAGTACTAAGTGACCTGCAATAACATCTATATCATAATATTGCTATATGGCCATTTTTTACATACTACTCATAACGACGTAGGTACTAATAACGAAATAGATCTTAGCACTCAATGAGCTCTTGCTGCCCATTATATCAAAGAATTATTAATATATTTATATATTATTGTTATGTAATATAAAAAAGTTTTCTAGATGCCGAAAACTCAGACGAGGAAGATGCTGCACAGCAGTACAGAAAACAGCATATTTTCAGTGACTCCCAGTATTGATTTTTCATTGGAGCGAGTTAATTTACTCGGAGAAGAGTCCAACAAACATGTAAACAAAAGTCAATCTGAAAAAAGTTTTGCTTCCCGTATGATAAGGACATCATTAGGACATCGCTGTTGATGATGAGCCAAGTAAACTAAGCCGCTCTAAATTCATTCATTTTACTAAATTGTGAACCTAAATCGTAGAACCTGTGAAATACAAATGGAAAAAAGATACACTGGAATCAAAGGCTGACATAAAACCAGGGGAATTTATATTTACCATTTATAAAAACTTATATTATTCTATGTCAGCCTTGAATTTCAGTGTCCCTTTTTTCTTCATTTGTAGTCCACAGGTTCTAAGATATTACTACTTACTTATTGAAATTGTAAGTTTTTTAATAAGGATTTTGACATAAAATATCTTGTTGCATATAATATATGTAAAAAAAATAAAAAATATAATAAACTAAATTAACCGTACAATTGGCAATGGCAAAAATACTGGACGTTCAAGCCCAATACCTTTTCACTGCATAGTTGGCAACGTGCAACATACTTGACATATGATTTCTGAAAAACTATACATAAGCGATTTTTTTTATTAATTTTCTGTTATTTAAAATCATATAAATAGGCATAAAAACTATAGTTTTATGTATTTTTTCAATAAAAGTGTCGTTGTCGATTTAAGGGTTAATGGACGGTTTTTCCCAAATATAATTTCCGTCGATAAAATTAGTTATTTAGCAAAAAGTAATTAAGATTACGAAATCAAGAGGACGATTATTATAAATCCTTTATTATTTTAAGTCTTACTTTATTTAATTGATATTTTATCACTACTGGATAAATATAGCATGAGCACATGCAATCAATTAAACGATCAAATTGTAGACAGCTTAAGGTGCATTCAGACCAAACGAGCATTCGCTATTCTATCCCCCACTCTACGAAATCAACGAATCACGTTTTGTGTAACGATCGAATTTCGTAGAGCATATAGGTTAGAATAGCGAATGCTCGTTTGGTCTGAATGCACCTTTAGATTTCGTACAATAAGTAATTATAAACACATTACAAAAGCATGCATTAGACGCTGCTTATACATACATAATAAAATATAAAATATTCTAATATATTTATGTAAGTGTCACACATATAACATAATTATGTAAAACGTGCTCATGAAGGTGGTAAATGATAGTAACTGCAGGGAAGAGGCTGCAAGGTGCCCTGAGATGCACGGCTGCACTTCACAAGGTGCTAGTGTTCAAGCTCATGAATCATAAAACCAAGATACGAATTTATAAGACTGTAATAAGGCTAATCTTGATGCATGGCTATGAAGCTTAGACATGACCCTAAAAGAAGAAAATAAGCTCCTAGTTGCCGAGAGGAAAGTCTTCCGAAAAATCCTGGGGCCAACGCAGAGGCAGTTGGAGAATCCGCAAGAACCAAGAACTGGAAGATATTGTCGCGGAGCCAAACATTATCGGGGAGATTAAATCTGCAAGACTCCGCTAGCTCGGAAATATCACAAAAATGCCAGATGACAGGGCAGTAAAGAGAGCCTACCTGGGGCAGCCCAGCGGCCGGAGGCCGGTTGGCCGACCTAAATACCGGTGGAAGTACGAGGTAGAGAAGGACCTGCGCACCCCGAACGCGGAAAACTGGGAGGAGATCACACAAAACCTGGGTGCTTAGCCAAGTTGCCAATCGCTAGCGCTTCATCGTTAATCGCAGCTAACTGTCTTTGTCGCACTAATATAAAAGAGTGACAGAGAGGGAAAACTACGTTACGCTACCAAGCGCTAGCGATTGGCATCTTGGCTAAGCATCCTGGCGTGTTGGCGCCAACTCGTGTCGGAGGCCAAGATCCACTTCGGGTCGCTGAGCCACCGGAGTAAGTAAGTAAGTGCTCATGAAGGAGATATCAGTAGTGCGGTTATGGTGGCAAAGTATTTCGACAGAAAAATCAAATACACAAATATTTTATCAATTATTAAAATTTCAGAAATTATAGTACCTAATTATAATTATAATAATTAGATACCTATACATATTTTAATTACTTATTCAAATTACACTGATCAAATGAGTAAACGACTAAAATATATTAAACAGATTCGGCTGTCAAATGTGTCCAATTGAAAAATATAACACTGATCTTAATCCACTATTCATTTTACTTAAACTAAAGACTTCGCAAAATGACATTTAAGGTAGGTACTATTTTGTGACATAAATTAATGACATTCGATTTTTCTTTTTTAAAGTAGGATATAGTTTGTATGTATCCCAAGGAGAGTAGGTACTATTTTTACGAGTAATAGAACAAAATCGCATTTTCACATTTGTTACTTTTTCTATCAACCATAGCCATTGCCACGGAAAGTGTACGTTGATAACGATCACTAGATATCAGTTAATTCTTTACTAAACCATTGACATTTATACTTGTTCATAGAGTTGATTCTTTTTGCACCAAGCGTCGGCACATAAGGACAGTATTTATTATGTCTGTGTACCGGGTCCTTGCTGCTAACTGACAGTAATTCGATACAGTTTTGACAAGTTTGACAGCGCACTCGCTCAAGCTCCTTTCATATATTATTGTATCAACATCAACAAAGGATTATTTTGATAGCGGTTTGAAATCGCGGGTATAAGTTTCTGGGTTATTAATTTTTATTAACTGCATATTGCAATTATTATCGTATATTTATTGGTTTGATGTGAGGAAATAAATACGGAATGATGTTAATGTTTTTTTTAAAGTGCGTGGTATGAAATTAAATGTACCTATAGAATAATGTGCTCCCATTTTTTTCTTTGAAAAAATGGTATTATATAAATAAGACTTTATTAAGCAAACTAAATCAATTCCACAAATTAAAAAATTCGCAAGACAGGCTTCGTCAGATAAGTACAGAAATGATCAGCAAAAGCCATCGTCATTTCCTACAAAACAATACAATTTACTATTTATTATACCCTTGTTGAGACAGTATAATATAAATTTATAAGAAAAAATCGAATATCTAAAACATGAGGTCATGAATCCGTCAAAAACGATTCGTAGAAAACGGGAAATCTAATAGAGAAGATTAACAGGAAAGGATTATATGCGAAGCAAGCATGTAGCGTATTATCCACATTTACCTTGAGTTCACATACAATTTAGTTAACATTACCATAGACTCTAGTTAATGACGTTACTCATATTTATTAGCATTAACGTAAAATTATATCTGCGAACGTGTTTCACGATGTGTCTAAGATGCTATGGAAAGTCAGCCATTTTTGATTACTTTTTTTTGGATTCTTCTGACTGACGAATGGTGTTACCTGTTTGTCAGCGTCCGTAGACTAGTTACTAGTAACTCTACATACAAAGCTGGAGGTGCCGGGTGCGAATCCCGGCGATGGCATTATTTGTGTATTTATTTATCACAAATATTTGTTCCTTGGCCATGGGTGTCTATGTATTAAAGTCTCTATACGTATCCATCTATTATACATATATATCGTCGCCTGGAACCCACATCACAAGCCTTAATTGAGCTTACCGTGGGACTAGGTCGATTTGTGTAAGATGTCCCAAGATATTATATGTATTATAATATACCTATCTGTTTCTAAAGTGTAGTCTACCGACACTACAGTGGGTCATTAATTTAGATCCAATTATCTAAATTACCTACGAATAATCGTGTATTCGTATGTCACCAACATTTATTCAAAGAATCTCAGATATTCGAAACATTTACAAATTAAAAACAAACATTGATGCCCAGAAACCTCTCCTTCAAATAAAGTGCAGATAGCTTTACAAATGGCTTATATTTTCTGGAATTTAAAGTACCATAACCGACTATTCGATTTTCAAAATGTACTCCATCGATTTAAAGTTCCTTTTCGAATGTTTCCGACGCTACTTATACAGGGTGACATGGAAATAAAAGGATTTAGAAGTGAGAGTTATCACGGCGACCCATTAGGCCGCACGCGCGAGACAGAAAAAAAAGGATCGAAAACAAAACGTTTTGTACGGATCGTAAAAATAATGCTGTCTGGCAACACTGACGACTCCTGTACCTGGCGATAAGGGACCTAGTAGCTTTGAGCTCGGAATTTTTGGAATGCTTTAAATGGAGATGTCAGGAGTCATTTGTTATTTAGTTAGAGGGAGCGGTCGCTAGGTGGTCTCTGGTTGTAGGCATACCTAAAGCCCGTTTTTCGAAAGCTTGTAACTTGTAATACAAGTGCAAGTCTCTTTTTAAACTGTTAAATGAGCGTTTTCCAAATTTAATCTCGAAAACCCGATTCTTCCAGATCTGGACATGCTTGGGCTCATTCGAATCAGAATCAGGAGCCGATTCGATCCTGATAATAAAAAATAGTGTCTCAAAAAAAAAAACGTCCACTACGTCACGATTTTTGTATGAACTTACTATGGCCGTGGCGTAACGGAAACTAAAATTTTGATGGAAATTTTACGACACGATTTTTTATTACTGGGATCGAATCGGCTCCTGATTCTGATTCGAATAAGCCCAAGCATGTCCTTGGAAGAATCGGGTTTTCGAGATTTAATTTTGAAAACGCTCAATTAGATAAGGACTTTCGCTTGTATTACAAGTTACAAGTTTTCGAGAAGTAGGCCCCAGCTATGCTATTCTCTTATTGCACATTCGACGCTGCGTTTGTCAACGAGCTCGATGTCGAGACAGCCTTGTCTAAAATCCTAGCTGTTTGATTAGACAGCGAGGTTGTGGGCGAGTTCGTCGCTGTTTTTCGTTAGAGAATACGAAGTTCATACATTAAACGTCAAACTTTCGACGCAATGTATGTATGTATGTAAATTCTTTATTGTACACAAAAAAAAAACAGGTAAAAAAATACACAACAATTCAAACAGGTACAAAGGCGAACTTATCCCTGTAAGGGATCTCTTCCAGTTAACCTTTGAGCAAAAGAGTGAACTATATGAAACAAGAGATAGACAAACAAACGTGTACAGTGCGTGATTTGAATGATACCAATGTAATTATATAGTATATTACCTACTACGCTTAATTCGTACATATACTACACATATAGTTATAACGTAAAATACATATATGTACATATACTACTTATCTATAAATAAAATACTCAACCAATTCACAAACTGTCGGAGAGCCACAACTTCTTCAGACCATTCTTGAGTGACGTTACAGACTGAGCCTGTCTGAGGGACAGCGGCAACCCATTCCACAATTTCACAGCATGCACCAAAAAAGATCTAGAGTATGTTCGCGACTTATTATACGGTAAAGCAAGAGTTAGGTTAGCACTTGAACGCAAGCGGTGATTACTGACATCGGCTAAATAAAGAAATCTTTCAGAAAGGTAAGGAGGCGAAGAAGGATTAAAAAGTACGTTAAAAAGCAAGGACAGGATATGTACGTCTCTGCGACGGCGGATCGGAAGCCAGCCAAGTTGAGAACGAAATTGAGAAACATGGTCGTATTTACATAAGCCAAAAATGTACCTGATGCACACATTCTGCAAACGTTCGAGCTTATCAAGCAGCTCCTCCCTCAGGTCCAGGAAAGCAATATCTCCATAATCAAGAAGTGGAAGCAATAGAGACTGCGCAAGGGTCATTTTCGTTTGATGTGGGAGAAAATTTTGTAGACGTCTCAAGGAATGAAGAGACGCAAACACCTTTCGGCTAATATCCGCCACATGGGGTGTCCAGGAAAGCGTCTGGTCCAAGGTAATACCCAAATTTCGCACAGTCGATGAGAAAGGTATAGGAATCCCACCAAAGCAAACATCCGGAACCGTCATGTCTGAGAGCTTGTTTATATAGTAAGGACTACCAATAACAATTGCTTGCGATTTCTTCGCATTAACTTTCAGACCAAAATTGTGGGCCCAGCAACGAATTAATTCCAAATCCCCGTTAATGTCATTAACTAAGCTCGTTAATTCTTCTATATTAGCCGCTGAATATATTTGCAGGTCATCCGCATATAAGTGGTATGACGACTTAAGTGACCTGGTGATCCCATTAATAAAAATTGAGAAAAGGAGCGGAGAAAGAACCCCACCCTGCGGAACGCCAGCGGAGAGTTCACACCAGTCGGAAAACTTGTCGTCAACCCTCACGCGCTGACGCCTACCAGTAAGGTAGTTGCGAAACCAAGACAAAGACGTTTCGGTAAAATTTAGAGAGCGGAGTATACCGAGAAGTATCTCAAAGTTAACGGTGTTGAAAGCGCTACTGAAGTCTAGGAGAACAAGGATAGTGAGCTTTTTATGCTCAATATTACACCGAATGTCATCAGTGACTTTAACTAAGGCGGTGACTGTGCTATGCCCGGGGCGGAAACCAGACTGGAAGGGATTTAACAAGGAATGCATATTAAGATGAGATAGGAGACGGCGATTAACAAAATGTTCTATTACTTTTGATAAAATAGGGAGAATGGAGATGGGACGGTATTGAGAGAAGTCGACAGGATTAGAGGTTTTGGGTAGTGGGATTACGTGTGCATTCTTCCAGGATGAAGGAAATGTACCCGTGGATAGGGAGAAGTTAATGATAAAAGAGAGGATGGGAGCAATGGAATCCGCAACAAGCATGAGCATGTCCACACCTAGGCTATCCTCACCGACAGCCTTCGTCGTAATGGACATCAGGATGGCAAGTGTATCCTGCGGCGAAATATCACCAGGCTCAAAGGGAGGCAAATCAGGGTGTTTGTTATTGGCAAGAAGAGAGAGTGTAGCTTGCTTAATAGAAGGATCGAGAATAACTGGAGAACTACTGAAGTGGTTATTAATTGCATTTAAGTCTATGATGTTGGGAGAATTCGTTTGAGATTTGCCCACCCCAAGTGATTTAAGAAATTTCCATAGTTTCGCGGGAGGACAGTCCTCTATGGAACGGTGGATATAACGACGTCTTGCACTCCTACAGGCTTTGTTACAGCGGTTTCGTATAGAAAAATACTTATGAAGATTCTCCGCTGATGGATCATGTCGAGACTTGATGCGAGCTCTGTCGCGCTTAGCCATTAGCTCCTTGATATCCGACGTAAGCCACGGAGCAGGAAAATGCTTAACACGCGTCGGTTTTAATGGAGCATGTTTATTAAAAATCGCAAGCAATGTGTCATTGAAAGCCCCCACCATCAGTTCCACGTCATCAATGCACTGTAGACTAAGCCAGTCAACCTCAGAGACATCATTACGAAGTGCCTGAATGTCTACGTCGCGAAGATTCCTACGCATGACAACTTTGTGTCTCATTTTCGGAGGTCGAATTTTAAAAGAAGCATAAATAAGATCATGATTTGAAAAACCAGCAGCGTTAAACTGTCCATGGAAAGAAACCAGGTCAGGACAAGAAGTTAAAATTAAATCTAAAAGAGAGGGAGGACCATTATGCGGGAAATGTGTGGCACCAAGTGGTAAAAGGGTTAAATTTAAAGAAGTGGAAAGAGAATGTAATTTGGATGAACGTAGGTCATTTTTAAGCATACAGGTGTTAAAATCGCCCATCAAAATATTATGGTCAAATTGAGGTATCAAATCAACCATAACATTATGAAGGGTGTCAAAAAAATTAATATTAGAGGAAGGGCTATAAAACACGCCAAGAAGGATTTTAGTGTGATGCATAGTGACCTGAAGAAAAAGAAACTCAGGAGTGTTTGAACCGACAGAAGGAGATTGCGAAACTATCTGGTAAGAAATATTACTTTTAATATACATGGCAACACCTCCGCCGCGCACTGTTTGCGATCCGCCATTACTCGTACCTGTCCTGTCATTACGAATTAAACAGTACCCGGGTAAAGGATAAAGTGTAGAAGGAAGTGAAGGTTTAAGCCAAGATTCAGAGATGAGAATAGCATGAATGTGTTTGTTGGAACCGAAAGATGTAAGAAGTTCCGGGTAATGCGCTGGAAGGCTTTGCGCGTTTATATGAACGATATTAAAATTTGTAACGGCTGAATCAAATTTGGAGTGCAACCTATCGCCCAGATCAGGCATTTCCGATTCGTCACTTAGGGAGTCGTAAAGGCTAGCTGAAGAGAGTGAAAAGAATTCGCTGTCTAGACTGGCATTCAGGATATCAGGCATCGTGTAGTGGGTGAGTATTTATATAGATTGCTATAAACAAATAAAATAAATATAAATAAAAGTATAAATGTATGTTTATATATAATAAATAAAGTAAATGTATACTATTAGGAACTTTAAAATACTACGTTATGCACCTCGTTTGCTCGCCAGCAGCTGAAATAATAACATAATAAATGCATAATAATAATATAAAGAAAAAAAAAATTCTTAAACACAACTTGAACGCTACTCGAATAATAGAAGAAAACAAAATTAAAAGCATAATACAGATTACTAAAAACTAAGTGTAACGGAACGTTCCAGCCAAACGAAACGTCAAAAATTAAGTTGACAATTGACATTTATAAAGACGTAACCTAAAAATGTTATAACGAATTTTGATTTATTTGCGGTATGCCGAGAAAAGAAATTAGCCAAGAAAAAAAAAACTTAAAAGTACCGCAAAATCTATAAAAATAAAAAAAAACAGTGAGCAAAAGACAAAACAGTTAAAAGTTACGCTGCAGCTACTGCTTTTGCTTCGCAAACCGGCCGTTGCCAGCCCGAGTTGGATTGGTGCGACGCGCTTGTCCAGGCGGCGGCACGGCTTGATTTACAGCTGCAGATCCTGAGGGGCCCGGACTCGCCTTTTGCTCTCCAGCGCCCGCCGCAGCTTCCTCCGGTGCAGGCAACGCGTGCAGCTCAGCCAGAGTCGTCACCCTCCGTCGCACGCCATCCCGATACTGGACCACAATGCGGCCTTCGCTGGTCCAACAGCCTCTGACTCCGTACACCTTGCGAGCCTCCAGGAACACTGCATGTCTCGAGCTTGTTAGGAATTCCGTGATAGTCCTGCCAGAGCCCTTTAAAAGCTTCTTATTAGCCCAAACAGCATCCCGGGTCCTCTGGCAGGCAAATTTCAACAGGAATGGTCGAGGTTTTGAACCATGTACCCTGCCAAGACGGTGACAAGCCAAGAAGGATAGTGTGGACACCCCTTCAAGGTTTAGGCTGTTACAGAGAATGTCAGCCGCTACACTGCATGCATCTTCTCCCTGAGCCTCCGGGCAACCATGAAGCAGAAGAATGCTACACCGAGCTCGGGCTTCCATATCTTCCAGAACCCGGTGGACGAAGCTCATCTGCGCCTGAAGAGACTCCACTGCTCTCCAAATGACAGTCTTAAATTCAGAGTACTCGCCTGAGTCCGTCGCCTGAAGAGAGTTCTCCTGGGCCGAGCTAGAAGAACTTGCAGCACTTTCAAATGAGGCCATCCTCGACGCAAACATACTTTTCATTTCCTCCAAGCTCTTCTCCAATTGTGCCAAGTGGTCCATTATGACTCTAGATTTGTGTTTACTTTTTTTATGAAGATAAATATTATTTAAGTGGTGATAACAGCTGTGGGTGACAGTGAGGTGCTTGGTGTCACATGTAAGTGAACAACTATTTCAAAAAATTATTATTTATATATTTAAGAATTAAATATGTGGCTCTACAAAAAGTTTGGTGTTAATTGTTTGCCTACCCCACAGAGAAAAAAAGTAAGTAAAAAAGCAATGTAGTTCCAGCTCACGCCGCATTCGTCGCCGAGCACTAGTGTCGTTTAAAGTACATTAGTGAATACCATTTTTAGGCTCGACGCTGCCGCAGCACTGACACAGCGCTGACAGCAAGGCGGTTTCCTTAGTGAATAACACTGCTGGTCTATCCGATTTTGTAAGGTCCAGTAGCCGTACCATGAGTTGGATAGTAAAGGATACGTTAGGTTTTACTCGATACGTAATGCATTCTATCGCCCTCGCACCGACATATTGGAGCGAATGCAATGGCCTGCTTTACGTATCGAGTAAAAGCTAACTTTACCGATACTTGCAAAGTCACGGTACGGATACTGTTCATCATAGTATTTGTAAAGCGAACTTGGTCTTAAAAAGTGGGCATTTATATCGATGGCGCTTATGGCGTTATGAAAGAAAGAAAGAAAATTTACTTTATTAGCACAATACAACTTATAATAACTATAAATAAGAACATATATAAAAACGGATTGCGCTAAATGGGCTGCACTCAGTTTTGGTGTCACGAAATGAGCCACAGGCACATATCGCGACGCTGATTTTCAGTGAAACCCAAGTGCGTAAATGTTCGTAAGTTCGCATTGTATACATATACCGCGAGACATGACGAGACGTAAGCGCCATCGACAATTTGGTCCCTTTGCTCTAAGAACATCACATATGTCCTAAGTGCATAAATCTAAATCTAAACTTTAGATATTTTCAAAGACGCCGTACTGTCGAAGGAACCCTTACCTGACCTATATAAAGAGTCCGCTTTCCGGCAATTTTACAACAAGACACACCATTAGAAGATAAGGAATATAAAATACAACAAACCGCTGCCGTAATTTGCTTGCTAATGACAGTCTTATCTAGCTAATTAAAATGCGATTTGGCACAGCACAATGCTTCATATTCCTGGCTTTTATAAGAATAGAACAGTCTTATGTTGCCATGTAGGTATTTTAAAAGTTTCGACTTTCACGGAAAGGGATTTTACGCCGAAAGTCTTAAGAATATTAATTCATTATAAAGGATTTTCACTTTCAAATGTATACCGGACTCTTAACATATCGTCAACTAATTTGAAAACGCCCTGAATTACAAATGACAATTGAGTTTGTGTCAACCGGGCATCAGAAACCTCCCTCATGACACTCAACCTAATATTACTCTAACAATTTACCATATGTGTAATACGCTCATCAATGGGACATTACCCAACCCTTTCGGTTAATAGAAATCAATTTGTATCCGTCCTAAATGCGACACATCCAAATTACCCCTCTGGACATCGATGTGACAGACGCTTAACTACAGTTGAGGGGAGTAGGTACCCAAGTTTGAAATCATTAGGGGAAAGTGGAGACAAGTCTTTTTTTGGGGGGAGAGTACCACACTTCACATAGCTGTCTGATAAGATATCCTAATATATCTTTAGATACCTAAAGCATAAACTGCACGACTACCGTAATAAGATAAGATATCTCTTATTCTTAAGCAGTTTATGCTTTATGTATCTAAAGTTATATTTACTGTATTTTTGGCTATAGTGGTATTCGATTTTGGCATCAAATTCTTGCTATTTACTGTTAAAATAAACTTATTTAAGTAATTGAGATAAATATGTCCATATGTAATCCCTATATAATTGCGTTCTTAGACAGGTGCCTACAGGAACAAATTATTTCTACTCTCAAATGTGCTTACAGTTATTTGAAAGATAATTTTAAAAAAGAGATAAGTAATATCCCTGCTAACGTTTTACAGGAGTTTCCCTCTGTAATTTATGTTTATTTTATAGTATAGATATAGATGTCAACAATAATCACTAATAAGCAGATATCGGACAAAATGTGCGTCATTGTTCGCAATACGAGTAATGTGAATATGACTCCGAAGTCGATTAAATGAATTATGATAATTTTTTTGAAAATTGAAATGTGAAAATTTCGAAACTATTAGGTGACTATTTATAAAGATTTTTAAAGTTAACGGTGTGAAATAGGTAATTATCTGAAAATGATTGAATGATTAATTATTCAATCAACTTTGGAGTCATTGTCCATATTATTGCGAACAATGACGCACATTTATCCGATTTCTGCTAATAATATAGGTAACAATCCAAATATCAAGTACCTACGTGCTTTAAGACTCTGTGTACACTTGCGATTATGCGAGCGAGTTTTGTATGGAGGCAAAATCGCCGCGATTTCGCCGCGTGCAATTTTTGTATAGAAATCGCTTTCAAAACGCCCAAGTGAATCGCTAGTGTGAACTGTGAACAGGCCCTTTTTAGTTTAAAGTAGGTAGCACCTACTATAGCCAAAACCCCACGTTACGAACTCATTAGATATTCAAACAAATGACACCACACTAAATTGATTCGCACCGGATGGGGACCTTTTTTGACTAACTTAATCACACAGAAGCTACCCGTTAATCGCGGCCGGTTACCGGCTAATGTAGTTTTAATATCGGCCGGCCGCAATTTGGCCGCAAAAAACGTATTTACCCACCGTGTGGCTTAATGGTAAACTAATTATTTGGGCTTCGAGTTTTTGGAAAGGGTTAAAAGTACAGTTGGTTTTGGTGAATGGCGAATTTGGCGAAACGAGATTTTGTGTGTGATTGGATCAACTTTCGCTTTTGACAATTTTCGTCAAGTTTCGAACTGACAATGTTATAAAGGTGGATTTAGACCAAACGAGTGAATGCTCATACTATCCCTCACTCGACGAATTTCGCCGAATCACGTTTTGTGTAACGAACGAATTTCGTAGAGAGTCGTGGGGGATGGAATGAGTATTCGCTCGTTTGGTCTAAATCCACCTTTACTCACTATCCTTTTCTCCAGATATAAACATTTTAATGACAGATACCTATATTTTATTCGGGTATGGTGAAACAGGCCCTTTTATGCACATAAATATTCGCTCTTCTGAAATATTGATAATCTAAAAGTCGAAAAACTAATAACTGTCTCTGACCTCTGTCACTTCAGTCTCGTCTCGTCTTAAATAAGGTGATAGAGAAAGATGTCCGTTTTTCGATGTACGCGGTATGTGGGGTGTGCCTTCGAGAATGATTTCTGATCTGCCGGAAAGTATACAAACTAGGCAAAAAAGCTATAGTTTAGGTACCTACTTTTACATATTTTGATTTCGTGTATATGTACGAAAGTAGGCACTAGGTAGTATACTTACCCGTCATTATATAAGTTACTTACTGCATATAATTTAAAATAGTCATACATTATATATTGATCGCTGGACCTATTGAAATAAGTTCATTACTTTTCGAATTACGTTTACCAATAAAACGAATACTTGATATATTATGTACTTACAAACAATCCAATTCCCAAATTATCTAACGTAATAATCGTAAGTAGATATAGAAAGTTATAAATGACCAATGAAGCCATCAAATTTGTACTATCGATTCCATATATATTTTACGACTATATCACAATGGAATAAAGAACAATATTGTATAGAAATATTATAGTCTGTCCAAATATACTAATCTAGCCGTCGATCGACCACGAAACGTACAAGTACGTAATAATGTCGTTACGGCACAATAATACTGTTATTGGATTAATGTGTACGAAATTGGCCACTAATGGTAGTTTTGGTAGAAAATGGTAGTTTCGGATTAACCTAACGAGCGATC
>JALPQI010007685.1:0-47794 GCA_025490895.1 Thaumatotibia leucotreta | reverse complement strand
AAAGTTGCATAACACATATACTATTGAAAATAAGTAGAAACCAAGAATGCGATTCGATAGCCAACTAAATTGTTTATCTTCAAACACAATATCTCACTCGTAACTTCAAAAATACCAGAGATACAATGGTTTGAAATTTAGTTGTTTCATTGATCCACAACTTACCCTACATATGTTTCGTCGCTTGGTACCTACATCACAAGCCTTAATTGAGCTTACCATGGGACTAGGTCGATTTGTGTAAGATGTTCCAAGATATTTATTTATTTATTCATTCAGACCAAATGAGCATTCGCTATTCTAACCCCTACTCTACGAAATTCGATCGTTACACAAAACGTGATTCGTTGATTTCGTATAGTGGGGGATAGAATAGCGAATGCTCGCTTGATCTGAATGCACCTTTAGAGAGGAATTATTAATCACCAAATTAAAAAAAATCTGAATTTTCTCCAAGATCCCATCATCAGACCCCGACTTGTTGCCAATCGAGTATCTCGATTTGCTTTGAAGTCGCTTAAAATAGTACATTTCCTAGCTAGTACGGGAAATCTTTCTTTCGGCGAGGGTGAAAGTTGGAGCCCGAGTGAAACGAGGGCGACAATCTCCCGAATTAAAAAAAGTTTTTGCACGTGTGCGCCAAAAAGAGAAATTTCCGCACGCGGAGCGTGCGCAAAGTTCGTTTTGCGCACTAGTTAGGAAAAATAATTATCGAAATCCTTCGGAGTGATATTGAGTTATTCGTCGATTTGTCGGGCACTATGCTTAATGCAAATTCAAGACTTATATGGTTTTCTCATAGATGCCATTGGCAGAACTGACACAAATTAAAATGGGACCAATAGGTAAGTATTAGCTTTCAAATAAAAAAGTAATCATCAAAATCAGTTCAACCAGGTGGAAGTTCCGAGGTAACAAACATTAAAAAATACACAGTCGAGTTCACAACCTCCTCTTTTTCTTGAAGTCGCTTCATCATCATCTCAGCCATAAGACGTCCACTGTTGAACATCCTCCCCTCTGGACCTCCACATGTACCGGTTAGATGCCACCTGCATCGAGGGTGTCCCGGCGACCTTCATAAGGTCGTCTGTCCATCTTGTGGGTGAACGTCCTACGCTGCGTTTGCTTAGCCGTGGTCTCCACTCGAGCACTTTTCGACCCCATCGACCATCTGCTCTGCGTGCAATGTCGCCTGCCCATTGCCACTTCAGCTTGCTAATCCGGAGTGCGGAGTATGTCAGTTACTTTAGTTCGCCTACGGATCTCCTCATTTCTGATTCGATCACGCAGAGAAACTCCGAGCATAGCCCTCTCCATAGCTCGTTGAGTAACTCTGAGTTTAGAGATGAGGCCGATGGTGAAGGACCACGTTTCGGCGCCGTAAGTCATCACTGGTAACACACATTGATTGTAGACTTTCGTCTTAAGGCAAGAAAGGCTAGGAAGTCGGTTGAAAATACATTATGTTTGATGATTCATCTTACAATAGGTGTATGTATACGCGCCTTTGACATTCAAATCTATACCTACATAATTGTTTTGGTGGTAGGTAAATAAATAAAAGAACTTGCAAAATTCCGGTAACCAAAAACCTATTTCTTGTTTCGCTGCATAAATCTACATCTTATTAACTATGATAAATTCCATCGTATGTTTTTAGCTCATTTTTGTAGTAGGTACCGTTTCCTGAAGGTGGAAGCCTCTATAACTATATAAATAAACTATTTGGTAAAAATTGTACATTATTTGGTAAGTGATGCATTAATAATATTAATCTGTAATATTTTTACTAACGGTCTTTATTTTCAAAACTGTACAATTTATATACCTACATAAATTAAATCTAATTAATCTATCTAGCCTAACCTATGTCTAAGATTGGCCTTTGTGGCATTGTACCGAGGATGCTAGCGGCATTTCCTCGCTGTATCGCAACACTGATCTGTTACCTAATCGGTCAAAATTCTTTTCATTGTCTTATTTTGTGTCCCTAAAAAACGTGACACAGTTGTGATTTTTGTTCGAGATGATGTTTTGTTTCCAATTTTTGATGTATGGATTGGATTAAAATCTAGCTTGAAAAAGAAATACAAGTGCATCGGATTTTTGTTATATACTAACCCCCTTATTCATAAACGTCTGTTAACTTAACAAGCCGCTAATAATTGTTTGTCCCTTTTGCTCTTATGGACGCATTGTTAAGGCCGAAAGGGACAAACAATTATTAGCGGCTTGTTAAGTTAGCAGACGTTTATGAATAAGGGGGTAAGACGAAACAGCAACTAAAAGCGTGACAGAGTGGTATGAAACAAGACAACGAAAATAATTTTGACCCAAAATAATAGGTAAGGGCCATAGGGGGTGTCCATTAATCACTTCATACGATTTTGGCCTATCTTAGACCCCCACATCCCCCATGGTGATACTTGGTGATATTTTCAGGACCCCCCCCCCCTAGTCAATATGACGTGTAATTTTTTTCCAACTTCAGTAATCCTTTTAATAGCACTTCAGTTTCTGTATTAAGCACACGCGATGGAAAAAACTTTTTTACAAATTACGAGGTAAATGTCTGCCATCTCCTGCGACCATATATAACATGGACGTCTAACGCCAGCTCAAAAATGCCCCCAAAACCAATTGTTCAATTGTGCCAAGATGGGCAGGACATAGCATTTTTCCAAATCGCGCGCAACATCTTTGACAAATGTTTATTAAATATAGCCAATCAAAACTTTGATGGACCAATCACAACTATTTTTAAATGGCGGTTTAATTTTTTTTATTGGTTAACATTCAAATTCATTGCCGTGATGCATTGAACCGGGGGTGACACTTGTCAACTAAAATTCAGGACCGTTTTTGAAAGGCAATTCAGTATGGCGTGCGGCTTCCATGTTTTATTTGTTTGTAGGCCATCTCAGTCATGTGATTTTGAAATTAGCTGTCAACGAGCATTACAGTTGAGGTAGGGCATAGCGAATGACATCCCGCTTTGTGTGGTAGGGCACAGCACAGCGGATGCCATCTCGCTCTTATCTAGAGCAGAGCCCAACTGGGGAAGTACCTCCGCCTTACAGAAAACCGCAGCCAAATAACACTATCCCCTACACATAGTGTTGTGTTCCTGCTGGTGAGTAAGGTAGCCAGGCTCAACGAGGGTGCGGAGTGCTGCCGACGGGGGGACCTACGGAACTGACAATACTGGCTTCGGCCTGTGTTGGCGCGGCATGCAGGTGCGGCTATCAGGGAGACCCGGTGAAACGGCTGACCGCTGGCCGCCCGTAGGTCAGTAGGGTTCCCGAACCCAGGAACCACGTAATCTCCGCCCTGGGAGGCTGAACCGCCAACCTGCGCAAAATCCCTGGGGTAGTGGCCGTGCCGGAGGAGGAGACCGGAGTGGACCCGGCCGCTGCTGGGGGACCGGGGGCCCTTCCGTACGCCGTGCCTGCAGACCGCACTACCTGCGCTGTCCCCTGCCAGATTTGTTCCGTTTGTTTGTCCCTTGAGTCGTCGGCACTCCGAACCCTTCTTAGGATTAAGTACACCCACTATAATGGCGCGAAAACAGAAAAAGTTTGGACTATCAGCGGCATCTCCATCCACACAAGTGGACTACTGCAACATCAGGGGTATCCACTCTAACCTAAACGCAGTCCACTGCCACCTGGAAACTGCGCAGCCGACCATACTTTTCCTCACGGAGACGCAAATATCCTGCCCGGCGGATATATCGTACCTATTGTACCCCGGCTATACACTCGAACATAAGTTCGTGAGACACGCCGGTGTATGTATGTACGCCCGGCAGGATGTATGCTGTCGTCGTCTTCTTGCCTTTGAAGACAGGGACTTGTCAGTTTTGTGGGTGCGTGTGGACTACGGCGGCCACACCAGAGTCTACGCGTGCCTTTACAGGTCTCACAGTGGCAACACAGAGACAACCCGACTCTTCGAGCACATACAGTCGACATCCGACAGAGTGCTTGAGCAGTACCCATCCGCGGAGCTGGTGATTTTGGGGGACTTTAATGTCCACCACGTTGAGTGGCTGGGCTCCCGGTCCACCGACGTTGCGGGAAGGTCTGCTCACGAATTTTCTCTGGCCTATGGGCTCTCACAACTGGTACGTTCTCCCACGAGAATACCA
Organism: Thaumatotibia leucotreta; assembly: GCA_025490895.1. Taxonomy (NCBI): domain Eukaryota; kingdom Metazoa; phylum Arthropoda; class Insecta; order Lepidoptera; family Tortricidae; genus Thaumatotibia; species Thaumatotibia leucotreta. Next base: position 43,641 of record JALPQI010007685.1, on the reverse strand, counting down.
GATATCGAGGACCATACGAGCTCCTTGCTTGACCTTCTGTTGACCACGCATCCGGACGGATACACCATCGCAGTAAATGCACCTCTCGGCTCGTCCGATCACTGCCTTATCCGGACAAATTCGCCTTGCGCGCAGCGAGAACCACCGCGACCTACTACTACTCGTCGCGTTTGGCAGTACGGGTCAGCAGATTGGGACGGATTGCGTGAATTCTACGCTTCGTACCCTTGGAGGCAGCTCTGTTTCGCATCGGATGATCCTGACTCCTGTGCGACTAATGTCGCCGAGACGATACAGCTGGGAATGGACTGTTTCATTCCCAACTCACTAATCGCTACAGGAGCAAAGAAGCGACCTTGGTTTAACCGGCCCTGTAAAGAAGCTGCGGTTCAAAAGCAGGCTGCTTACAGGGCTTGGACCAAGGCCGTAACTGATAAGGATCCGAACGTCTCTGATGCGAAACGCAGACTGAATGCTGCCTCGAGGTCCTGCAAAAAAGCTGTTGCCAGAGCAAAATTTGATTTTGTCGGCAGATTTGGCGAGAAGCTTGCAGGCCACCCTTCCGGGAGTAGGGCCTTCTGGTCACTTGCCAAAGCTGCCGAGGGAAACTTTTGTCGGTCGTCCCTGCCACCACTGCGAAATGCTGACGGTAATCTGGTCCATAGTGCAAAAGAGAAAGCCGATCTTCTAGGTACTCTTTTTGCCTCGAACTCGACTGTGAGCGATGACGGCAGCATTATACCGCCTACCATCCCGCGGTGCGCACACTCCATGCCAGAAATTCGCATCTCCCAGAAAGATGTTCGGCGGGAGTTGCTGTCGTTAAACGTTCACAAGTCGAGCGGGCCAGACGGCATACCTGCAGTGGTGCTTAAACGTTGTGCTCCTGAGTTGTGTCCTATGTTAACGCGTCTCTTCGCTCTTTCCAGTATCAAACGGGAAGTTCCATCTTCGTAGAAGACGGCCCTTGTGCACCCTGTTCCAAAAAAGGGTGACAGATCGGATCCATCGAATTATAGGCCTATCGCTATCACCTCCCTTCTCTCTAAGGTCATGGAGCGTATAGTTAACGCTAAGCTCCTTGGTTACCTAGAAGAACACGATCTTATAAGCGACCGCCAGTATGGCTTTCGCCACGGTCGCTCTACCGGTGATCTTCTAGTGTACCTCACTCACCGCTGGGCATCAGCCATTGAGAGTCAAGGCGAGGCTTTGGCAGTCAGCCTAGATATAGCGAAGGCGTTCGATCGGGTCTGGCATAGGGGCCTTTTGTCGAAGTTGCCATCTTATGGACTGCCCGAGGGATTATGCAGATGGATTGCTAGCTTTTTGTCCGGCAGACGCATTCGTGCCGTAGTAGACGGTAGCTGCTCTGATAGCATGGACATAAACGCTGGCGTCCCGCAAGGCCCGTTTTTATCCAAGGTATTAGAGGCGGTTGTGCACAAGAAACTGTCAGATCATGTCTTTGGTAACCATCTTCTTTCTCCCGTTCAATCAGGTTTTCGCTCTGGCCACAGCACGACAACTGCGTTACTGAAGGTTACCGAGGATGTGAGACAAGGCATGGAGTCCTCTAAGTTGATGGTGCTTGTCCTAATTGACTTCTCGAACGCATTCAACGCCGTAAATCATGAGCTTTTACTTGCTACCTTAAGATACCTTAATATCTCGTCAACAGCGGCTGAGTGGTTCTCTTCATATCTGCAAAATCGCCACCAGGCAATTCGTGCTGATAATAATATTTCTGAATGGTGTGAACTTTTCTCCGGTGTGCCACAGGGCGGCATTCTGTCTCCTCTTCTTTTTTCAGTATTTATAAATTTAATTACAAGTGTTATTGGCTGCTCTCACCATCTTTACGCCGACGACCTGCAACTTTACACCCAAGCGAGTCCAGATAGGTTGGAACATGCAATCCGGCAAGTTAATGATGACCTGGGCAAGATTTCCGAGTGGTCTCGTAGTTTCGGTATATCCGTTAACCCTAGCAAATGCCAGGCCATAATACTGGGCAGCTCACGTCTACTGCCATCATTAGATTCGACTTGCTTATGCCCGATTGTGTTCGAGAGCAATATAGTGCCATTTACGTCCGAGGTGAAAAACCTTGGTCTAATGATAGATAGCAGCCTGACTTGGATTCCGCAGGTGTCAGACGTTTGTCGTAAAGTTATCAACATGCTGCGGTCTTTCTATCGGTTTAAAAATTTTCTTCCCGTTAGCACGAAGATGCTTCTCATTCAGTCGCTGGTGTTGCCTGTCATTGATTATGGGGATGTGTGCTGCTCGAATATTACTCAAGAGTTGCTTAATAAACTAGATAGGCATCTTAATAATTGCATTAGGTTTATTTTTGGGCTCCGTAAATACGACCATATATCTTCCTATCGTCGTAAACTGAATTGGCTTCCCATCCGTGAACGTAGATCTCTCAGAATGCTTTGCACCCTCCATACTATATTATTCGACCCGGCTGCTCCCGGTTATCTTAAATCTAAATTTCTTTTTGTAGAACCTCGCCCTGGTTGCGAGTTACGCACTTCCCGTAGTCATAAACTATCTGCTATTTTTCACCGCACTGGTTTTATGTCCAATTCCTTCACCATTCAGGCAACTCGTCTTTGGAACGATCTCCCTCTGCCCCTGAGGCAAGCACAGAGCAAATTCTCCTTCAAACGCAAGTTACGTAAATACCTTTCCAACAAGCTCAGTGATAGATGATCTGTATATTCGTTACTTATACTTGGGTACTTTATTTATCTATGTATGTATATGTAGGTTTATTCATATTTATATGTGTATGTGTATTTGTTAAACTAATGTAGTAGTGTTGATTTGTGTTTCTTATTTCTTTTCAATGTTGACAATCCTGCACTTAATACAAGTTTCTGTTTGGACCAATGGTTGACTGGTAGAGAATGTCATAAGGCATTAAGTCCGCCATTTGTACTTTTTTCATTGATTGTGCAATAATGCTTAAATAAATAAATAAATAAGGCTCTGTGCTATCCCCAACGCTGTTCCTTCTGCATATCAATGGCATGTTGTCTATCGGCGACCTCCATTGCTATGCGGATGACAGTACTGGGGATACTTTTTACACAGGCCGTGCTAATATCCCTCGCTCTGTGGTACTGGAAAGTCGCGGAAAACTTGTGTCTGACATCGAGAACACTTTATCTAGAGTCTCGTTATGGGGTCGGGATAACCTAGTTAGGTTCAACCCCACAAAGACACAAGTTTGCGCGTTTACCGCTAAAAAAACCCCATTTACTGTGGCTCCAAAGTTCCAAGACACAGCTCTTACCATGTCAGGGAGTATTGGGATCCTCGGAGTCGACATTTCCAACGACGTCCAATTCCGATGTCACCTAGAGAGAAAAGCTACGCTGGCATCCAAAAAGCTCGGGGTGCTCAATAAAGCGAGGGAATACTTTACTCCGGGGCAAAGACTTCTGTTATATAAGTCGCAAGTCAGACCCCATATGGAGTATTGCTGTCACCTCTGGGCAGGAGCACCTGTATACCAGCTTGCACCCTTTGACTCGGTTCAGAGACGAGCTGTCCGAATAGTCGACGATCCCAGACTCACAGGCGGTATTGAACCCTTAAGTCTAAGGAGAGACTTCGCCTCCTTATGTGTGTTCTATCGTCTGTACAATGGGTTGTGCTCTGAAGAACTGTTCGACATGATGCCAACGTCCACTTTTCATCATCGCACCGCTCGCCACCGACTGGGCGCTCATCCTCACACCTTGCAACCTAAATGGTCGCGCACCGTGCGGTTTCAGAGGAACTTCCTCCCGCGGACGGTCCGTCTGTGGAATGAGCTCCCTGCCGAGGTTTTCCCGTTGGACTACAGTATGGAGTTCTTCAAAAGAGGAGTGTACAAGTTCTTATTGGGTCGGCAATGCGCATGTGACACCCCTGGGGTTGCAAGCGCCCATAGGCTACGGTGACTGCTTTCCATCAGGCGGGCCGTATGCTTGTTTGCCACCGACGTGGTATAAAAAAAAAAAAAAAAAATTTAACTTGAGTGTGTTTCTCTACATTGCGCGCCGAATTATTTTGTATGGATAACTTAATTGCTCTAATTTTAAGTAAAAGCCATCTTACCGTACTTATTATGTCCCAAACTAACACCCGTTAAGAGCTTCGCTCGTATTAGACTTACATGTCTTACATTTCATGTGGCATTTAGGAAGCCGCGGCCCCCACACCTCCGCGGGATGTACAATCTCATAACTGATGAGCGCGGGTGTAGCATTGAGCAGTGTACGAACCCTTCGATCCAGGGCGTCCAGCTCGGTCTGAGTCCACCTTAGTACGCCAAAGGAGTACATGAGTATGGGCATTACCCAGGCGTTGAAGGCGCGCACTTTGTTGCCTCCTGACAAGAGACTGTTAAGTACTTTTGTGAGCCGGCTGAAAAAGCGCTCCTTCACCGCATGTCTAATTCCCATATCTTCACCCCTGTATTATTATGGTCCCGTGACTTATCACCAACGCATACGATTGCAAAATAGCGTCTTGGCTAGGTCTGCTGACATAAAAACTCCTCATAAAGCAGCCTACGGTATACACCTTAAGGTGCATTCAAACCAAAAGAGCATTCGCTATTCTAACCTCCCACTCTACAAAATTCGATCGTTACACAAAACGTGATTGGTTGATTTCGTAGAACGGGGGATAGAACAGCGAATGCTCTTTTGGTCTAAATGTACCTCTAAAGTCAAACTATTCTTTATTCAAGTAAGCTTATTAATAAGCATTTCCGAATCGTCTGACATTATCAAGAGAGAAAAAAATCTTGGTTTTAACCCTACACCGTTCCTGTGAAGAACCAGTAAGAAGATCAGGTGTACTTCTTTTTTCTAAACAGTTTAATAAAACATCTTATTAAAATAACATGCATTAAAGAATTTATTACGTAAAAAAAAATGTTTTTGGTCATTTGCAGAAAAAGTGTACCTTTTAGTTTTTTTAGGGACCATGGACTGTACCTAATACATCATTTTACTCGGCATCGTGCGTACTTTTCAGTTATGAAACAAAACAAAATTCCCTAATGTCACGAAAATAAGTATATAAATTGAGATTACTCAGTTTAGTTACTCCCATACTAAATGTTTGAAACGAAATGTAACGAAACTGATAAAAAAATCTCAATTTTGTTACAGAATTTTCATACCTTTAGTATGGGAGTAACTAAACTGAGAAATCTCAATTTACACATACTTATTTTCGTGACATTAAAAGGTACACTTTTTCTGCAAATGACCCTTTTATAGACACTTTTATCTCCCGCAGTGGAAATGATCTGGCAACTGGTAGCGTCAGCAGCTGCGCTTGCGCTGGTCTACTACCGTTGGTCGCGGCGGCGGATCTACCGGCTCGCCAAGGAGATACCCACTTTACCGGGCAGTTACCCTATTATTGGTCACACTTCTATGTTCAGTGGCAGCAATGAAGGTAAGCATTTGAACTTTCAAATTCATGGTAAACCCATATCTACATAAAAAATAAATAAAATAATATAAAATAAAAAAATAAAAAAGCCGTTTATTTCTTAACATCATTGAGACACTTAATGCATGCATATTATTTGAATTCATTAAACATATATAATTTTATTTTATTTAATTCACTACGATACAATAAAATATAAAATAATAATAATAAAAATGTTTAAATGTCATAATGTTCGCCAAAAATTTAATTATTATTAATTATTTGAAATAATGAATTTTAAATCAATTGTCATGTATCACTAATGCATTTTGAGATATTAAGAACCTCTCCTCGAGTGTAGGCCTCCTCCATCTCCTTCCAGTTTTCTCTATTTTTGGCTATGTCTATCCAGTTTTTTCCTACTGTTTTTGAGATCTCATCTGACCATCGTTCCAATGGTTTCCTTTTCCTTCGTTTTCCATCTGGACCATGCCATAATGTCACTGTTTTTGTCCACTTTTCTTCATTCATCCTTGATACATGGCCAGCCCAGCGCCATTTCAGTATTTTACAGTATGTCAAAGCATCAATTATTTTTGTTTTTTGCCTTATGTCTGTGCTTTTCTTTTTATCTATACGTTTTATATTTAAAATACTTCGTTCCATACTTCGTTGACAAGTAGTCAGTTTATTTTTTGTGTATGTGTTGAAAATCCACGTTTGGCAACCATAAGAAAGGCAGGGCAGTATACATGAATCTAAGATTTTCTTTTTCAATTTCAACGGTAGGTTTGACTTTAATGGTTCCTTGTAGCTCCAGTACTTGTTCCAGGGTATCTTAACACGTCTATCTATTTCATCTACATGTCTGGTTTTCTTGAAAGATATTTGCTTGCCCAGATATATGTAGCTTTCAACATAGTCAAGTGTTATATTATTTACTTTGATAGAGTCCTGAACGTAGTTTGTCATAACTTTAGTTTTTGAAGTGTTCAGTTCAAGACCTATACTTTGGCTACAGATGAAAATATCTTCGACCATTGACTGTAGTTGTTCAGGTGATTCCGAGAATAGTACAATGTCATCTGCAAATCGCAAATTGCTTAAAAGCTTTCCATTAATATTTATTCCATTAGCCGACCAGTTTAGATTTTTCATTATATTTTGTAGAACGGTTATAAATATTCTTGGTGATAAGGGATCGCCTTGTCTTACTCCTCTGTAGATATTTATTTCTGTGCCCACTTTATCCAACTTCACTCTACTAACGCTTTTTGAGTAAATGTCCTTAATGAGCTCTATTGCTTCTAACGGTACATTGCATTCTGTTAGAGCTGTCCACATGCTAGCGTGAGAGATCGAGTCGAACGCTTTCGCGTAATCGATGAAAGCGAGGTAGAGCGGGCGCCTCTGTTCTTGAAACTTCTCTATTATTTGATCTAACACATGTACATGATCCATGGTAGAGAAACCTTTCCTGAATCCCGCTTGCTCTACCGGTTGGTATTTCTCTGTGTATTTTGAAATTCGTTGCTCTATCATAGAAGCGAATAATTTATATAAAGTTGGCTGTAAGCTGATGGGCCGATAGTTGCCAATATCTGCAGGATCTCCCTTTTTATATAATAGAATTATATCTGACTTTGCCCATTCGGTGGGGATTGTTCGTGAGTCTAAGATTTTGTTAAATAGAGCCGTCAAGTGTTTAGTTATCAGAAATCTACCGGCTTTAATCACTTCGTTAGTAATCTCGTCAGAACCACTGCTCTTGTCCGTTTTTAGTGACTCTATCTTTTTTAGTAGCTCATTTTCTGTAAATCGTTCTATTTTTGTGACATTTGATATTTGAGTTAATTTATTTCGATCTGTGGATTGTATCGATGTATTTGCGTCTCTATGGGAATAAAGATTTCTGTAAAACTCTGTTGCTGTGTTAATAATTTTGGTTCTTGAATGTAGCTTATTTCCTGAGTGTGATTCTGTTAGGTTGGCTATCCATTGTTTTGACTTGTTAATTTCTTTAAATCCCTTTTTTATACTTCCTGTTGTTTCTAAGTGTTTTTCTAATATATTGAGTCTATGTTTTTGATAGTCTTGTTTTATAAGCTTATGGACTATTTTGTATAGATAACTTAGCTCTTGTTTTTCTTCTCTAGTCCGCGGCTTCTTGTGTTGCAACGCTTGTCTTCGTTGTAAAAGGGCTTGAGTATTTTCAGAAATAACCTTGGTTTTCTTTGATTCTTTATTAGTATTGATAGTGTAGTCTAAACTCTCTGTAATTGTTTTCTTAATTTTTGAGTAAAGAGACTCTACTGTATCATCATTTCCCATTTTTAAGACTTCCATGTTCTTTTTAAGATTTTCTAAAAATAGGTTTTCAGCTCCAGTGTTATTTAGGGTAGGTTTTATATTTTTATATTTAACTCTACTTTTGTGTGTCCACAATATATTGTAAGTTCCTCTAATAAGTCGATGGTCACTAGAAAAATTAATTTTGTTCATAATTTCAATATTTGTAAATTTATTCCTGGTACTAGTTAGAATGTAATCTAGTTGACTTTTCCTATTTGTTGGTGAAGTCCAGGTCCACATGCTAGAGGTTTTCTTTTTAAATACGCTGTTCATAATAACCAGATTGTTCTCTAGTGCATGTTGTACTAGTTTGTCACCTCTTAAATCTCTTTTTCCATAGCAGTATGGTCCTAATACGCGTGTCTCGCCAGCCTGGCGTTGTCCAACTCGAGCGTTAAAATCACCCATCAATATTACATTTTTGGCGCTTGATTTTTGAGCTTGATTTAGTAAGTTGTAGAAAGCTTCGGCTTCGGTGTCACTTGCGTTTGATGTAGGTGCGTATGCTTGAATAATTGATAGAGTATTTGCGTTGAAGTTAAGATTTAATATACTTATTCTTTCAGATAATGCTATAAAGCTTTCAAAATGTGGTTTCAGGTGCTTTTTTATCAGGAAACCCACGCCATACAGGCCTTTGGTTTCACCATAGTGGCAGAAAATATGGTTTTCGTCTTCTGAAATATTGTAGCCGGTTCGTCTTATTTCGGACAATCCAATTATGTCATATTTTATTTCTGATATTGCCGATGTAAATTCAAGTAGTTTAGCGTCTGATAAAAGTGATCTTGCGTTATAGGTACAGACGTAGAGTGGTTGGAGAAGAGGGTTTTGGTCGTAAGACCCCACGGTGACCGGCCGGATTGGGGAATGTCGTAGTTTTTCTATTTTTCGTTTATTTTCTTTTGTTTGTGATGGAAGAGGCGCTGATCGTTGCTATGAGGTTTCATCTATGTCTTCGTTTCTGTTGTCCGTTCTTGGAGAGCGAGGTTCTTGAAAAGATAGGTACTGCGTTATGTTACCGCTTGCACTAGACTTATTTTTCTTTTGTATTTGGTGACTATAGGTGTTAGTTTCTGAGGGGGGTGACGATTCTAGCCCTCGTTTTTTACCACTTGACTCGACAGAGGGTTTTGCTCCGTTATTTTTCAGAGTACTTGGCTCGACAGGGGGTTTTACTCCTTTATTTTCTATGAATGTTTTAGGTATTATAACGAGCTTATTATATCTAATTACAGCCTTATTTCCCTTTTCTCGCTCTTTCCTTAAATCATCTTGGAGTGTTTTACGCTCTTTTAATATTTTGGGTGGGTAATCCTCTTTCATATAATATCCCGATTCTCGTAGGTTGTGCTTATTTTTGAGAATGTTTATCTTTTTACCGAGCGTAGTAAACCCAATTACTATCGGTCTGGGTCTGTCACCTTTTTTCCCCAGCCGTTTGGTGTGTTGAATATCATTTACCTGACATTTTACTTTTAGAACGTCATTAATGATTTTTACGACAATGTTTTCAAGCTCGGAATAAGAGCGTTCTGTCTCCGCAATACCGAAAAAGACAAGGTTTCGCTCCCTTATGTCTCTTTCTATCTGGTCCAGTCGTTTTTCCTGGTTTTCTTGGGTTATTTTTATCTTATCAAGTTCCAATTTATACGAGGTTAGCTTTTCATCTAGGTCATCAATTTTTGTACATAACTTAGAGTCAGTTTCCTGCAACTGTTTTCCAAGATCAGAGATGCCTTGCAAAATTTGATCCATGATTTATATTGGTTGATATTAGCACCCTCTAGCGGATTGTGTACGTACTAACTACAAGCTACGTTGGACTGCTTCAAGGTTTTGATTATTGCTTTAAGCTGTCATAATATTGCCAGCATATTTCGCTAGATGGCGCTATCATTAAAATATAGTTTGGCAATGATGGTGCAGTTTTTATTTGTAGTTGTTTCTATTTCAAGTCTCTGTTCACTTCACTATTTAGTCACTGCTCTTTAGTTCTAGTTGTCCGTTGATATAAACAATGTTTATTAATGAAATAATAATTCTTCTGTGGTAAATTATAACGAAAAAAAGTCGATAATGTTAGTTACATTGATTTTTCACTTTTTCATTAAAGTCACAGCACTATAAGATCCTATTTTAATCACAGTCATTAAAAAGTATGTTATACACGTTTTTGTTTACTATTTTTGCACTTTTAATCACTTTTTCTATTTTTTAATTCAACAAATACACGGAGCCAATGTTTACCATGACAGCAGCGCCATCTACCTCTACATATCTACATATACTTTCTAAAATAAGATAAAATGAAAAAGAAAAAAAATTGTCGTGTTTACCACGAAATGGTCCCGCCTCTGCATATATGCCGACCCATACATCATCAATTCATCAGCCTATCTCAGTCCACTGCTGGACGTAGGCATCTCCTATTAACTATGCGTATAGACGCATTAGGACCCGTTTGCGGCCAGTACCCATTCTAGCAGAGCGCAGGCCCGCAGTACGCGTCGGGCTTTGGCCGAGGGTGCTCCGGACGAGCACCCTCGGCGAATGAGTCGAAACATGTCGAGCAATCATCGACTTAAATACGTGAGTAACCCGGTTCGATAATATTGTAGTACGCATTAGGAGCGCCCAATAATCGCTACGCTGGGCAAGCGGATTGGCGATCGCAGTAATGTGTCCACTATGATGACGCCCATCATCAATCTTCTATCAAAAAATGGTCAGTGACGGTTCAATTAGATTCTTACCACACCCACGGGAAGAGTTGATGTGGTGACAAATGTATTCTTACTGCCGTCACCACAAGGCAAACACGGTTAAAAAAAATATTGGTCACAGAATACGATTTGCTCTTATCTCATATAAAAAACCACAACAATAGGATAAATATAATTATTATTGATCAAAAATCCACTACATATCATAGATTAATTCCACATATATATAATAATAATCACCACACGGTGTATAAAGAATAGGCGAAATTGCGTTTCTCTGTAAGCGAAAGAATTTTATTGAAATAAATTATTCTTCTAACTGACTAAACATTATTTAATTATTACAGTACTTACCTGTAAGCGAAAGAAACTACATTTAAAGCCCTTTCTTTAGCAGTTCTTTATATCACAATTATGTTTTGTATCAATGAACAAATCTTTCTATATTTTATCCGTCATTCAAGACAATGTCAATTATGACACCGAACTTAGTTGATGGCCAATGCCAATAGACAAGTTTGGTATTAAAGAAAGAGGTTTATACCGATTTTCTTTACATCTCCCCTCCTAAGAGATAACAATTGCGAAGTAAAAATTCGTAATTGTTATTTAAGAGCTAAGCACTAATGGATACAGCTTTGTAATGTGATAAAGGTTCGATTCAGGTTTTCTATGTCCGGCGTCAATTTCATATATTGAGTTAGAGATCTTTTTTAGGATTTTGAATGGTCCGATTCTCAATTCATCCATTTTCTTTCTATTTAGTCGATTCCCGTTTTCTACGTAGACTACGTCGCCTTCTTCAAATTGATGTTGTTTTCTATGCCGGTCGAATTTTTCTTTATTGTAATCGTGAGACTTTATTGAGTTTTTGTAGGCTAGTTCTCTATCTCTTTGCAAATCATCTTTCGAGCATATTGCTTTTAATTCCAATGGCAAAATATTTACGTTTTCGCCTTCCAAGAGGTATTTGGGAGCGAATTTCGTTACAGTGTGTTCTGTTTCATTATATTTTTCTACACATCTCTGGGCAATTGTAGACCATGCCAATTTCTTATCACTTTCATTTATTGTGCATCGTATTTTATTAACCAAAGTTTGATTTAAGCGTTCATTAAGACCATTAGAAAACGGTGCGTCTACGGCCGTAAATATCAATTTTATATTCTCATCATTTAAAAACTTTTTAAATTCTTTAGAATTTATGCCAGGGTATTGATCTGTTAATACCATGTCAATATTATAACTCTGTGTCACATTCTTCATTAATTTGATGAAATCACCAGAGCTTTGATTTCTTGATGTCAAAATGTATGCATATCTCGTGAAATGATCCACTAAAAGATGTAAATATTTTTTTGTTGACCGTGAGCCTCCAAAGCCGCCGATCGTATCAATGGACACAATTTCAAATGGTTTTGTGGCTGGACCTAAATGTGATAGTGAACCATATTTAGACTTTCTCCTTGATTTATTCTTTAAACATATCTCACATTCATCGCAAATCTTCTTAATGTTATTGAAAATTTTCTTTGCTGTATAAAATGGAGTAATTTTATTTATCATTTGACTTCTACCAACGTGACAGTAAGCGTTGTGAACATTTTTAATAAAAATTTTACTAAGTGCTTCTGAAAGTATAATTTTGTGTCTTCTTTTATTTTCTTTGTAATAAATTTTGTCTTTCAAAATTATGTTTGTTTTTTTGTTTTGTAAGTCTTGATTGTTTTGTTGGTCTTTTTTTATATCTTCTAGGTTTATTAGGTTTACTACTTTCAAAATGTCATCAGTATTGTCATATGACTCTAAAACTGGGTTTCTACTTAAGCAATCTGCTTCTTGATTAGATTGGCCTGGGTTATATTTTATTTGAAAATTATATTGGGAAAGGTAATAAGTCATATCACCAAGTTCCTCGTCAGTTCTAGCCTTTATATTCATATTTTCCAGAGGCTTATGATCAGAAAACACCGTAAATTCTTTTCCCATAAGCCAGTGCTGCCAATACTTAACAGCTTCTTTTATTGCAAGGCACTCTAGGTATATGGCCTTTTTCCTTTTTTGTGTCTCAGACAATTTCTTTGAGAAGTATGCCACGGGCTTACTTTCTCCACTTTTATCCGTTTGTTTCAAAACCGCTCCAACTCCGCTGACACTGGCATCTGTATAAATACTTATTGGTAGTTCAGGGTCATAAATTTTTAAAATTGGTTTAGAACACAGTAATTCTTTAATTTTATCAAACGATTCTTGACATGCCGCTGACCATAAAAATGGTACTTCTTTTCGTAATAAATTGTGTAATGGGTCCAGGATAATTGCAGTATGTGGTATAAATTTATGATGAAAGTTTACTTTTCCCAGAAATTGACGAATATTCTTTTTTGTTTTTGGAACAGGAAAGTCTTTCACAGCAGTTAAGTAATCTTTAAGTGGTCTCACTGAATCGTTCTCAATTATGTGTCCCAAATATTTGGCATGATTATTAGCGAAACTGCATTTTGAAAATTTTAATCTGAAACCTTCTCTTAGTATTGCTTCCAGTAATCTAGATATATGTTCAATGTGTTCTTCAAAAGTTTTTGAAAAAATCAATATGTCGTCTATATAGTTTACGGCGAAACCAGAAAGATCGTTTTTTCTTATGATGTTGCTCAATATTCTTTGGAAAATTGCTGAAGCCGTCTTTAAACCATATGGGAGGCAATTCCATTGAAAATGGCCCTCTTGGGTAACAAAGGCAGTTTTGTATCTGTCTTGAATTTTCAAAGGTATAGACCAAAAAGCGGAATTTACGTCAAATGTAGAAAAGTACTTACAGTTTACAGTTTTTACCATCAAATCCTCAATTAGTGGGAAAGGTTGTGACTGTGGGACGACAATTTTATTTAACTCTCTGAAGTCCACACACATCCTCGTTCTCTTTCCATCTTCTTTTTTATAGGCAAGCGTCACAGGTGCAGCAAATGGGCTGTACGATTCTTGAATTAAATTGTTTTTCAATAGTTTTGATATCTGACCTTCTATTTCTTCTCTGTCTTCTGTGTTACATCTATATGGGCGTTTGCTGCAATATTTATCTACCATCAAATCTATATGAGCTTCATAATCACGTACAGTACCTATGTCATAAATTTGTCCTTAGCGAAAACTGTTTTATATTTTTCAATCAATTTGTCAATTTCTGCTTGTTGATATGGATCAAGATGTTTCACTGACATTTCAAATTGTTCTGGATTTATATGTTCGTTAAAATTAATTTTATATTGGTTTATCAACTCTTGGTTTGATATTGTTTCAGTACAAGTAATACTTTCATCTCTGTCACCTAGTGCATCAGGAATATTGACATTGAATTTTTTTGATGAATTACTTGTCAGGATTTCTTTATCTATATTCTCTGCCAGTAAGAACTTCTTCTTATCTTCTGGACTATTATTTTGTAAGATGTTTAATTCGTCATCTTGCATTAATCTGAACTTTTTTATGCAGTCCAAACCTATCAGAAAATCGTAAGGGAGATTTTCTATTACAAAAATATCCATATCTGTCTCGATCTTAAATATTTTCACTTTAAGTGTTATCATACTCTTTGTGTTCTTCGCACCATTAATAGTATTCAAGTTTGCTGTTTCTATATCAGTCACTTTTTCCTTATCTTTTATTTTTAATATCTTAGAATTTATTAACGTAACGTTTGAACCTGGATCATAAATCCCGGAAACTTTTAAAGTATCATTTAACAGCAACTTTATTTTTATTAATGGTGGTACATCTAGTTTTTTGGATTTTGTTCATTCAGTTCAACCTCTAATTCTGAGTGATTCACACTCTTCAAGTGTCCTTTATGATTTTTTATTTTAAACCAACAGTTTGCCTCAGGATGGTAACGAGTTCCTTTATTTTCGGCAATGCAAATTGGGCATGGCTTTTTTTCTTCTATTTTTTTAGATTTTATGTAAGAAGATGCAGTATTTTTCATAATTGTTTCTCCCAACCATGTGCTCCAATTTACCTAGTTCACTATATAAATCTTCAGTCTGTTGTAAGGTTTCTCTATCAATCTTATCCGCTACATAATTTGGCAGACCAAGTACTATAAGATCAACAAGTGTTCCAGTATCTATTGATTTTCTTATTTCCAGTAACAATTTCTCTTTTTTTAAGGCATACTCAAGTAAAGAACCTGTTTGATATTTAAAGGTAAGAGCATATCTGATGGGAGACCATCCTTTGTTCGCAAATGTCTCACAAAAATTTTTTTCCCATTTGCTCCACTCAGATTCCACAGTAAATTTCATTATCATACAATTGTACCAGTCAACACTAGAATATTCCAGAAAGTCCATCTTTTTTCTGTCTTCATCAATTTGGAAGCGTTCACATTCTTTGTTAAAATCTTGAATCCACTGAAAGGCATTCGAGTTTCTTCCCGAAAATTTATTGATCATAAAGTCCTTAGCAATTTTTCCAAGATTTTGTGTTTCAGACTTTTTCTGTTTTTCTGCAAGTAATTTTTCTAAAAGTTTTTCCAGGGTTTCATTTGACTTGTTAGGGGTAGGTTCAGCATGTGTTTCTAAAACTTCTTCCAAATATACATCATTACACTGTATGTTTTCTTCTTCATCCAAGTATACTTTTGAAATTTGATCCGTCTATGCAATCCAAATTTTTCTTGTTTGATGTCTTTTCGTTAAGGATTTTCTTATTTTGGCAAAGTTGGATGTATTTATTATTTCTGGATGCATATGTACAGGCTGGTATTCTGATGGTAATCCGAAAATTTTTCCTTCGGGAGTCGCGATTGTTGTTATACAAATGACATTTGATTTTCCATCTATTGCCGGTTTCACAGTAAAATCAAACCTTAGCTTTTCCATATTTCACGAATCGTGAAATATTTGCAATTTAAATGTAGTTTTTTTTTTCTGCTGATTTTTTTTTATCTATTTATTTTCAAAACTACAAATTATGTACATAGATTAAATCTAACTAATCTACTTAACCTAACCTATATCTAAGATTGGCCCTTGTGGCATTGTACCGAGAATGCTGGCGGCATTTCCTCGCTGTATCGCAATACTGATGCGTTGTGCGAGGAAGTCGCCAGCTCTTCGGTCTCTAGTTACATCAACCAGACGTTTCGCGATCTCAGCAAACAATTTGCGTGCGCTGGGGCCCCAAGAACCTAAAGTTAAATGTAGTTTTATAATAATAATCACCACACGGTGTATAAAGAATAGGCGAAATTGCGTTTCTCTGTAAGCGAAAGAATTTTATTGAAATAAATTATTCTTCTAACTGACTAAACATTATTTAATTATTACAGTACTTACCTGTAAGCGAAAGAAACTACATTTAAAGCCCTTTCTTTAGCAGTTCTTTATATCACAATTATGTTTTGTATCAATGAACAAATCTTTCTATATTTTATCCGTCATTCAAGACAATGTCAATTATGACACCGAACTTAGTTGATGGCCAATGCCAATAGACAAGTTTGGTATTAAAGAAAGAGGTTTATACCGATTTTCTTTACATATATATTTAATTCCATTTTGGAAAGCAGTTGTAACCGTTGCTAGTGTTAAATAGTTTGCAATTTTCCACCTCCGCGTGAATAAAGAATTAACTTTACTCCTTTAATAAACAAAAAGGTATTGAATGGTTTTTTTGCGTCATTCCGTAGGTCATATAGGGTAACCAACTGCGAACCTCTGACCTCTATACGAATTGTTATTTTTCTAAGCAATAATGTAGTTATAAGGAAAAACAACATGATGCTGTATCCCGTAAATTGTCTAGATTATGTCCGTAATTGTCCACTGTGGTTCCTAGACAATTTACGGGAAAATTTTCAGTATATAAATATTACTAGTTTAGGGAAATGTTGTGTGTTTTTGGAGCATTTCATGAAACCATCTACTTTTTGTCGCTTACGACTCACTATGGTAGCTACCCTAATAAAATATGCCAGCTGATAGGAAACAATGCCAATCTAAAAGCCTAGATATGTTATTATTATACCGTAACTCAGCTTACTAATTACATTTTTAAAAAGTATTGAAAAGATAGTGTCTCTTACGACAGTTTTCATGGAATGCTCCTTTTACGTGTTACTTTTTTTATAAAGAAAGAAAAAGAAAGTGTGGAGAGGGGAAAGAGTGGAAGGTGCAGTTGGAAGGGGAAGACCTAGGCGAACTTTTCTCGACCAAATTGGGGAACTGTTGCAAAAAGGCCAGGATGCTGAGCCAAGTTGCCAATCGCTAGCGCTTAGTGGCGTATCGTACTTTTCCCTCTCTGTCACTCTTTCATATCAGTGCGACAAAGACATTTAGGTGCCTTTCGTTTACGATTGACGATTAAGCGTTAGCGATTGGCAATTTGTCTAAGCACCCAGGTCAGAAATACTCTAAACCGACAAGCGTGTATGAGGAACGTTATGAAAGTGAGTGAAGCTAAAGTGTTCTGTCAGGATCGTAGCATATGGAAATCCGTGATCTTTGGGAAAAGGGTGTGATTATATGTTTATATGTATGTTCTTTTTATTTTATAGATATAATGGCGGGACTAATAAAAATTGGCGAAATATCGAACCAGCACAATGGTCTTTCCAGTTTTTGGCTTGGCCACCGGCTAATTATTGGTAAGTATTATAAATAAGGTAAGTTTAGAGGCTTAATTAGTAATTCTATAGACTAGACTATATAATCTAAACTATCTATTTACAGAAATATTAAACACTTTGGTTTGTTTACATTTTTACTTATGCCTACTGAACCTCACTTTAAACTGCAAAAAACCCTTTATAGGGCAAATGGCGATCTGTCGCACTATTATGCAAGAGTGACAGAGAGGGAAAACTACGATACGCTACCAAGCGCTAGCGATTGGCAACTTGGCTAAGCATCCAGCAGTCCTAGCCAAGATGTCATTCCCGCTATCCTATACAGCGTGGGTATTTGATACGGGCGAATAATTAATCCAGCTATAATATCTGATCCTACGAGTCGTATAAGATAATCATTTCGTTAAATTTTGTTGTTGATTAGGTGTAATGATTTTTCTAAAGTGCAACCCAGCAGCAATGTATGCCAGCCAACTGACATGAGACTCGTATGACGTTTAGATACTTATGTCTACTTTAAGTAATGTGGCTACCAGTGGATGCAATACATTGCGGGCTCAATTATTTTGTATGAAAAAAAAATACCTTAAATTCTAAAATAAATTTATGTAAATAGGTTCCCTAGGTCCGATAGTAATCGCCACTAAAATATTCGCCCGTATCAAATACACACGCTGTATAACGATGAGCAAGACCCGTAACTTTCATGCCGATGACATCAATTTGACGTCACGGTCCATGTAGGCTGAGCCCAAATAGTTTTATTGACAATTATTAATCATTAGTCATCCATTTTAATCATGTACAAATAACTTCAAGAGTAGTATATTTACACGTGAAATAAATAATACCTACATGATACGTGAAAAATACTATTTGATTTGATTTTATACATACATTTTATTAATAGTTATTTGTACAACATGAGAGCAAAGTACGTATTTGATGCGAGTGTCAGTTTTGAGTCTTGAGCAAGCGAAAGATTCTTTTATAGAATCACGAGCGTAGCGAGAGACTCGAAAGACACGAGATTCAAATAACTTTGCTCTCAAGTTGTACATACAACTTTTCACCTCAGCATGGAGAAAAGGAAAATATGTTATTAAACATTTATACGTGCCATCCCGCTATTTTTTGTTTTTGTTTTACCATTATGTTTGTAACAGAAAGTACATAATTATAACTACTAAAAAAATGAAAGCTCATAAAATTTTATAAAACAGTTATAATTATTTAGAAATGAACTCGTGTCGAATTTCTGAACGCGATTCTGACTCGCCTAGTACCACGATATCCGTCCGTTTTAAAACGGCTGTCTTTCTCTCTGTCACACTTATATATAAGAGCGATAGAGAGGTGGAATGACGGACGCCAATGTTATGTATGCTTGGTGGTAGGGGGCATATGCCGTTCGGATACAAGGAATCGGGTCCGATAAAACGCGTCGTCTAATACAACTGGCTGAATACGCTAGGATGCCATGAACGAAAAAAAAAATGCATATTATGACAATTTATAACGTAACATTTTTCATCTCTGTCTTTTTACTAACAAGTGAAAGAAACAAAAGAAAAAGTTGAAGTCTAAACGTCATGGAAAACAACATTCACTCAGTGAGCAAAATCGCACTTTGCTCACTGATTTCGCGAATCAAAAGAAGTCTTTTCGAGCTGCTGAGGTGAAAATGATGTTGTTAAAAATTACAATAATTACGAAGAAAACCGAATTGCTCTTTAACGTAAAGCACGTATCAAGTAAGTATTATTTATTTCACGAGTAAATATACTGCTTTTGAAGTCATTTGTACATGATTAAAATGATTGACGACTAACGATTAATAATTAACAATAAAACTATTTGAGATCACCCTAAATTAAGCGTGACGTTAAATTGATGTCATCGGCATGAAAATTACGGGCCCTGACGATGAGTGATAAAACGAGAATGACAGATTCGAACGAAAAGTCACGTGACGATTTAATATTATGGTCACGTGACTTATCGTTTACGATTGCAGAATAGAACCTTACTAGGCCAGCAGTTTGTTTCTTAAATATTTTGTTGCACAGGGATGACAGACCCAGCGTCGATCGAGGTGGTGTCTAAGAATTGCCTGGCTAAAGATGAATTCCTTATAAAGTTCACAAGAACTGCGATTGGCAACGGCTCCATATTTGCACCAGGTATTTATGTATTCATACATTTAATTCGTATGCTTAGTAGCAGATCTGTTCTGCGACCATAATATAATTTAATATAACATGGACGTCTAACACCAGCTTAAAAGTGCCCCGCGCGCTAAGTCCTGCCTATCTTGGCACACTTGAACAATTGTTTTTGGGTCCATGTTATATTATAATACATGGTCGCAGGCTTTTCTGAGCACCGCGCAACATCATTGACAAATGTTTACATATAGAACATAAAGCTTGTTCACGAAATAAAGTAGCCATCGTAAAATCAGTATCTACTGTTACGCAACAGTCCCATGTAGTTCTAACAGCTATGGGACTGTAAATTGATTCTTCTGTTTTTTATGTTCAACAATCCAATATCCAAAAGCATTCACTGAAAAGTCGTCAAAATCAAAATAACTTCAGATAATGCTTAATGCAAAAGTTCACGTCCAAAAAACTGCGAACTTCCGAGACGATTTCAACAATGTTAGTCTTGAAATAATTAATAAAAATTGACAGATTCACAGTTTATTATAGTATCGCTATTGTAATTTAGTTAAGACCCATTGGGAAACTAAATGACCCAAAATGGTAAAATAAGAAGAAACACTACTTAAATCCAGAAGTTTAAATAAAAGTCCATAATTATGGAGAAATTTATATAAATATCAACCACAGCGACCGAGAAGATAGGCAAAGAGCCCTTCTTGTAATAACACCCATACTAAGGTATAGTCTCATACAAAAAAAGAATTATACATCAATTGATTTGGGTTTTATTAATTAATAAATGGACTGTATGAAAACTTTAAAATATCTTTATGAAATTCGAAACGAGAAATTCTATTTTACCGAACTGCAAACTGATGAAGAAAATTACTCCCGAAACGATAGTGCACAACTACATACCTTAAATGATGAGGATGAGGTCCGTGTGGATGGCCAGCGATCCTGGGCGTCCGTGTCAGCAGAAAACGTGCGAGCTCGTCTTACCGTTCACCTTGGACTCGGGAAAACCTCACCGCATTCACAAATCCACAATGCACAATGTAGTTGGCACTATTAATTCTAGTTTTACAATGGAATTAGACTGAAATGTGGCTTTATGTTAGTTTTAATTAATTTAAACACCGCAGCGTGTGTTCAATCAAGTTCGACGAAAAAAGCAATGGCTGCCGGAAATGGCTAGTGCAGCTACTAATCCTACCGGATGCTGATAGGGTTGTAACCAAAACCGACACTCATACGAAAGTTGAACATACCGCTCACCTAAATATGCAGTATTTACTCTACCAATAACAACAGAATCCGAAAGAAATGCTTATAACTACAAGACTATGCTAAGTGGTAATACTAGTACATATAAGATTATTCTGAAAGTGGTAAAGGACACAGTTTCACAACTGGTCTTCTGTACTGACCAGTGACTGTCTGGACTGTGACCACCCTACACACACCGTCCACGCCAGGATGCAAAGCAACGATGCGCCCAAGGGGCCACCTCAAAGGACTTGTCTGTTCGTTGATCAGAAGAACCAAGGAGCCGACAACAATATTTCTATTTACCTTATTCCACTTCATTCTTTGTTGCAAAGTATGAACATACTCAGCATGCCATCTACGCCAGAAATCCTGGTGCATTTTTTGGATGAGTTTCCAACGATTAGAAACACTTATTTTTTGATCGATAAGATTTTCCTCCGGTACAATCGATAAAGGCTCCAAGGTCAAGAAATGACCTGGAGTTATGGCCGAGAGATCACTCGGATCCGAACTAACAGGGGTTAATGGCCGAGAGTTCAGCATAGATTCAATCTGAGTCAATATAGTATAAAATTCTTCAAATGTCAACCTCTGATTACCTACGACTCTAGCGAGATGAGTTTTAACTGAGCGAATCCCAGCTTCGGCGAGGCCATTGAAGTGCGGACTACCCGGTGGATTAAACGAAAATTTTATTTCCTGTGCATCAGCGGCACTTTGCATAAGTGAGCCGAGATAATTACTAGCTCCGACAAAATTTCGACCTTGATCCGAAACGATGTCGCTGCACCGACCCCGACGAGCGACAAATCGTTTCAGAACACAAAGGAAAGCTTCTGTTGAAAGCTCAGAAGCAAGCTCTATATGAATGGCCTTGGTGCTAGTGCATACAAAGACACAAATGTAACCTTTGTATGTCCTGGCACCACGGCCACGCCCGAAAGCAATATCGAAAGGTCCGCCATAGTCGATGGCGACACTCGAAAATGGTTTTATTTGCGAAACACGATAAGAAGGTAAGTTTCCCATAATCGGCGCAGACGCCGGAGAAGGATTAGCGCGAAAACACTTCACGCAGCCTCCAATGACTGCCTGAATTGCTCGCTTTGGCGACAGAATCCAAAATAATTGCGCAAGTAAATTTTGTAAAGTTTGGGCACCTGGATGTAAGAATCTTTTGTGATATTCGTCGATAATTAAAAATGTTAATCGGTGGGAGCGCGGGAGCGGGGCAATAAAATAGGATGTTTCACCGAATATTTAACGAGAGAATTTGCCAAGCGACCGCCCACCCTGACAATACCCGCACTGTCAATAAATACCGAAAGCTTACGCAAATATTTTGGCAATGAGTTAAAACGACCCTCCTTCAAGTGACTGATCTCTACACTAAACGAAGTGAGCTGCACATGTTTTACTAAAAACATGAGAGCTGCAGTGGTTTCAGACGACTGTAGAGATCCGACTACCTTCCGGTCTTTAGACAAGCGTAAAAACCTAAAACAATAAGCTAACACACGCTTTATGGTGAAAAGCGAGGAGAACCTGTTTAGGATTTCGTCAATCAAATTAGGGTCGCTTGTAACGACTAAACTGCAAATACGTTGTTCTTCAACGACACGATCGTTAGTTATATTGTCGAAGGAAGAACGAGGCCAATCATTTTCCTCCCTCCATAGCCACGCCGGGCCCTTCCACCAAAGATCAAACTCTGACAACTCGCCTGGCAGTAATCCCCTGGATCCTGCATCAGCAGGGTTGTGATGCGTACTGACGTGATGCCAGCGATCAGGAGCGACAATATCCTGAATATGGCTCACTCGGTTCGCAACGAAAGTCTTCCAGCGTGATGGACACGACTGGATCCAAGCCAAAGTTACGCTGGAGTCTGACCATGCAAATATCTCCTGAACAGCATGTATAGGCTTTAACGCCTCTTGTACGGACAGCATGAGGTCAGCCAACAACACGGCAGCCTGCAGTTCTAATCGAGGAATCGACAATTTTCGCAACGGCGCGACTTTAGATTTAGCACAGCAAAACTCTACCAATGTAGAGCCCTCGATGGTGATAATACGACAATACACGACAGCGGCGTAACCACGCTCCGAGGCGTCACAAAATCCATGCAATTGCAACGACACGAAAGAATGTATCATACGACGAGGAATGGAAACTAACTTTAATGATGAAAGTTGATTTTTAAATTTCATCAGTCAGAGGCAATTGCTGCTGGTACATCATCATCCCATTGAACGCCAGATGACCATAAAAGTTGAATTAGATATTTCGCATGAAACGTGACAGGACATAGAAATCCTAACGGGTCATATATTCGCGCTATATTCGACAAAATTATACGTTTGGTACATCTTTGGTCACATGGTGTAGCAACCTCAAATTGAAACGAATCTGTTTGGGGACGCCATAATAAACCTAGAATCTTAAGCGACAAATCTGACACTTCATCAAAATGTTTGAACTCATTCGAGTATAACTCAGAGGATGGCAGATCAGCAATAACTAATTTATTATTAGAGGTCCATTTTCTCAAGTGAAACCCACCCGACGATAAAATTTCAGAAATATCTGATCTAACCTTTAAAGCCTGTTCGATAGAATCGGCGCCTGTGACAACATCGTCAACATAAATGTCTCTACCAAGCACTCGTGAGCCTTCTGGATATAAATCAGCAGAATCTTCAGCTAGCTGAGCTATAGTTCGCAAAGCTTGATATGGAGCTGATTTAACGCCGTAAGTTACCGTCCGCAGTCTATAGTCCTTGATTGGGCCCTTAGAGGAAGGACGCCACAAAATACGCTGATACTCTGCATCCTCTTCTGGAACGAGGATTTGACGATACATAGCTTTAATGTCTCCCGTAAAAACTATTTTATGACACCGAAATCTAGTGAGGACATCAAAAATGTTAGTTTGTAATTTTGGCCCTGCCAACAATGTGTCGTTGAGAGAAATTCCGTTGCTATCGCGACAACTCCCGTCAAATACAGTTCTTAGAGGTGTAGAAACAGATTGCCGCAAAATGGCATGATGTGGGATATAATTAAATTTTCCTACACTTGATAGAGGTGGCTCTACCAACTCCATATGACCACTGGTCTCATAATCCTCCATAAATGAAACATAAGATTTACGAAATTCCGCATGCCTATCTAACTTGCGTTCTAACGAGAACAGTCTTCGCATTGCTATTTCACGAGTATGCGAAAATGTGGGCTTATTCGTAGGATCGACAAAAGGTAAGGGTACCTCGAATCTGCCTTCACTCGTGCGACAAAATTTAGCGACAAAAGGTATCCTCACATAACTGATCATCCTTCGACAAAACAGGTTGAGTAGAAACTACTGATATTTTCTATCTCCCAGAACCTTTTTACGGATTCATCTAACGACAACGAGAAATTTGTATGTGAAGTATTAACGAAAAAACAATCCTTCCGACAATTTGTAAAGGATGGTGCGCGACAATCATAACAATCCCCCATAAGTACCCATCCAAAAATGGTTTCTAATGCCTTCGACTGACCCTGTCGACCCTTTCTGCGACCACTTAGAAGAGAAGATACAAAAAATTTCAGCGTTTAGCAATAAGTCTATTGGTCCTGGTGTCGCGAAATCCGGATCAGCAAGAGGCAGATTTTTAAGGTAATGCCATTCCGACGTGTTCACTGCATAGCATGGTTGTTCAGGACAGATTGATGGAAGCAATGATGCTTGGACGTCAAAATTAATAGAATCTTTTCCGATAGGTTTAATAGTACATTGTAATGAACCATTTGATTTGACTCCAGCATGTCCTATCCCGGTTATAGTTTCCTTGGATTGAGTCGCTAGCAACCCCAAACGATCAGCACACTGTTGTGATATAAAATTGCTAGCGCTAGCACCATCTAATAGAGCACGAGCAATTTGATATTTCCCAGTACTATCCCGTACAGCAACACGAGCTGTGGCAAACAACACTAATTTATTTGTTGCAACTGAAGTTAGAGTTACATGGCTATTTGAACCACTCACTGAAGACTGTGGAGAAGAGCTAGCCTCTTGGGGTGTGGCCTCCTCTTTCTTCTCAAAATGCAGTAATGTGTGATGGGAGTACCCACATATACTGCATCGACAAGCTACCTGACACTGTTTCACTTTATGGCTCCTCGACAAACAACCAACACACAAGCCCTTTGATTTCACAAATTTGAACCGCTCCGATGTATTTAAATTTTTAAATTTGTCACAAGTTTCTAATTTATGCTGATCAGTACAGAAGACACAGACCGTTTGCTGTGTGGTAACAAGAGTAAGCTTTGTTGACTTTTGTTGATTATATGTTGAAGCAGTTTTACTATTATTACCACTTAGCATTGTCCCAGTATTTGTCACCTCTAAAGCACGGATCTGCTTATCAACAAATTCTTGTAAAATTTCAAATTGAGGGATCTCATTTGAATTAAATTCAAGTAAGAAGGCCTCCCGTGTTAATCTATCTAATTTGGTCCACAATAAATGAAACAGCATAAAATTTTTATCAGGTAATCCAAATCTTTCTAAAACTTGCAGGCTTTCGAAACAAGCGACGCAATCGTCAATATTATTGCAAGTGAGTAGTGGAGACCAATCAGCGTATGACAACTTTTCGTAAAGCAATGGAAAGTTTGCCTTTATGTAGTTTCGTTGGATACTTGAGGTATCTGTATTTACTGGGCTTGAGCTGGTCGATACACTGGTGAAAGGCGTACTACACGATATTATTACGTCGAGTGGTAAGTGGTGTCTCTCAGAGGATACAAGGCCAGCGACAGCTTCATTAACAGTTACCTCAGATGCGGCTTGATTCACTAGTACTAGGTCCAATAAGCGGTCAAGGTGATCCGAACGCGGGTACGGCGGTAATAACACACAGTGTTAACTTGCTCCGTAATTAACTAGTTTACGCTAAAAATACTAACACAAACGATTAGACAGTTATCAAAAATAAATTGTTGAAGCAAGTGTAGTGAACGTAGTGTATAATAAACGCTAATGAGTGCATAATTAAACTATATTATCTCTAAATAATCCAAAGCAAGATTCCCAGATACCGACGGTTTAGTTAAAGTCGACTGCAGTGATAGTGCGAAACAAAAGGTCTTAAGTGGTCGGATACGGCGGGCGCTTACGACTTGTTGCACGCGACAGTGCGCGGTACGCGATAACAGCAAATCTAGTGAGACAAGTGCGACCGGCGGCCGATTGTGGACCTTGCAGCAAAGAACACAGCGTCCAAATCATTATCCCCCCAATCTTTCGAATAATTTTGAGTTCAAGATGAATTGCCATAAATGCAGTCTAGATCTTTCGCCAGAGGACCTAATCAAATGTACAATATGTCAGGATAAACTCCACTTCAGGTGTGTGGGGCTTACGGATTTGGAATTTAAGAAGATGTTACCAATGAACGTAAAAAAATGGAAATGTCCTAAATGTAAACAACCTAAAAAAGCTTTGACGACCACTGCAGGCATACCAAAGTCACCGGTGGCTCTTAACGAGGATCGAGACGATAATTCAGAGCATTTACCATCGATTGTTAGTATCGACACCACAACACTGCTAAATAATATGAACAGTCAGTTTCAGCAGCTATCACAGGATATTAGCGGTCTTAGGGACAATGTCAACACACGACTGGATGAATTGTCATGCACGATAAATATGTGGTCTAAAAAATTCCAAGAAATAGAATGTAAATACCACGAACTTCAAAATAGTGTAACAGGTACGCAGGACGAATTAGCCGCGGTTAAAGTCGAAAACGCGCAACTACGGGACCAGTTACAAAATCTACAAAATATCTCCGACGACCAAGAGCAAAGGTCTCGCCAGTGCAACATTGAAATTCAAAACCTACAAATCAAACCCTCGGAGAACTTAGTACACGTGACACTGGCTTTAGGGAAGGTCTTAAATGTGCCCATAACCACTGATTCCATACGGGCTGTGCATAGAATCGCCCCTAACAACAAAATAGATGGGAGTCGTCCAAAAAATATTGTAGTGGAATTGAGTTCAAGACGGCTAAGGGATGACGTCATCGCTGCGGCCCGGGCCCGCCGCGGCATCACGGCGGGGCAGATCCTGCAGGCAAGCGGCGCGTCATCAGCCCTTTCCACAAGCTGCCAGCCCTCGTCGGAGAATCAAGTGACTGACTCGAGACCGGTCTACATTAATGAACATTTGACGCTTAAAAATAAGATCCTGTACGCAAAAGCGCGCAAAATGGCAAGTACCAAAAAATATAAGTGGGTTTGGGTAAAAAACGCGGCAATTTTTATTCGAAAGGATGACGCATCCCCCGTTATTAGAATCCGTAGGGAGGCTGACTTAGAGGCACTTTGATGTACTTGGGCACGTTCTATGGTATCATTAATTACTTGGCATTTTGCGATGCTTGTCATGAATAACCTATATGTATACGAATACCTTATACGAATGTTATATTACTTGTTTACTTGGCATTTTGCGATGCTTGTCATGAATAACCTATATGTATACGAATACCTTATACGAATGTTATATTACTTGTTTACTCTGGGCTTTACTTCTATTACCATCTTAAAATATTGTAAATGTAAAAAAAAATGCATTATAATTAAACCACCATACGATAGTAATTTATGTTACGGTTCAATACTGCTAGTTCAAGTATGTAAATCAATTATCCGTTTCCAACTTAATACTTACCTAATTCGGCTAAACAGGCCTGGCTAAAACTAGTTTAAAATTTTATTACCAAAATTGTGGTGGTATTAAAAGTAAATTAATCAACATTCGTTTAAATTTATTACAATGTAACTATGATGTTATAGTGTTGACAGAGACCTGGCTAAGAGATGATATACTGGATGCAGAATTGTTTGACAGCAACTATAACGTGTTTCGTCGCGACAGGGACCTGCGAGGCATGGCGAAGAAGGGCGGCGGAGGCGTCCTTATAGCGGTAAAATCAACGATTCCGGCCACCCGTAGATCTGATTGGGAATCTAATTCAATCGAAGAAATTTACATTGAAATAGGTAACCCTCGCCAAAGACTAATAATAAACGGTGTGTATATCCCGCCCAAGTCTAACATATTAGTTTATCAAAATTATTGTAGTAAACTTGAAGGACTCAGCGCAGCGTCAAGCGACGCACTGTTCTGTTTAGCAGGCGATTACAATCTTCCAGAGTTGTCGTGGTCCATGTCAGCAAGGGGAGAACTGCTACCTAACAACGAGAGTCAAAACCCATGCGCCTCAGTACTAATTAACCTTGCTGAAATGTTAGGATTACGTCAGTTTAACTTTATGAAGAATGTGAACTATCGAACATTAGATTTAATATTATGTAATGAGGAGTGTATAGTTACTAATCCAGAAATAGAATTAACGAATATTGATAGGCACCACCCCGCCGTCGAATTTTCTATATTTCTGGCTCAAACATCGTGTATGCTTAATAAACCTTTAGCTAAATATAACTTTCGTAAAGCCAATTACACAGACATTTCAGAAATGATTAATGGAACCGACTGGCATGCAGAACTTGGCAATCTACAGCCGGAGGCAGCAGTAGATACATTTTATTCTTTAATATACAACATTATAGAGAAAACGGTGCCACTGAAAAATATCAACAGTAAAAACACACCCAAGTGGTTTTCACCGGCCCTTAAAAATACACTAAAAAGAAAAAATAAAATTTGGAAGCGTTGGAAACTATATAACGCATTAGCTGACTATGCTGAATTCTCTTTACTTCGAAAAAGATGTAAAATATTATTAAAACAATGTTTTAATACATACATTCAAAATATAGAACTAAATATTAAGACCAATATTAAATCATTCTGGTCATACATTTCAGCACTCAAAAGTAACTCCTCAAGTTACCCCGCGACTATGTTTTACAAGGATAAATCTTCACTCTCTCCGGAAGGGGCCGCCGAATTGTTCTCTGAGTTCTTTCAGTCGGTGTTTGAGCCACGTGATAATGACAGTTGCTTTGATTTGGATCATATTATCTCCTCGGAACCAGCAAGGCTTATAACAAATATTGAACTAAGTCGCGGTAAAATTCTAAAAAAACTAAAATGTACCGATATTAAAAAAGGGGCGGGGCCTGATAAAATAAGTCCCTTGTTTGTTAAAAACACCGCTACTGCTTTGGTCACCCCCTTACACATAATTTTTAATAAATGTTTGCAATCCGGAATTTTTCCTCGATGCTGGAAAATATCACACGTGACGCCTATACACAAGTCAGGGTCTAAATCCCAAGTAATTAATTACAGACCAGTATCGGTACAATCTATTATACCAAAAATTTTTGAAGCGTTAATTCATGACGTCGTATACCCGCTTGTCGAAATTAACATACTACCAGAACAACACGGTTTCATGAAAAATAAATCGACGGTCACTAACCTCTTAGAATATACGGACTATCTCTTCAAATCCATGGATAAAGCGGAACAAGTGGACGTTATATTTACTGATTTTCGCAAAGCGTTCGATAAGGTAGATCACTTATATCTTCTTAAAAAGCTTGCATTCAATGGCATTCATGGTAATTTGTTGCGCTGGTTCACGTCCTACTTAACGAACAGAACACAAGTCGTTGTCATTAACGGGTTCAGGTCAAATCTGGCAAATGTGACGTCCGGAGTGATTCAGGGTTCAATTTTAGGGCCTTTGCTTTACAGTATATTTATTAACGACATTCAAAAGTGCTTTACAAACTGTAATTTCTTATTATTCGCGGATGACCTAAAAATATATAAAAGAATTAATAACGACTACGATAGCAAACTGGTTCAAACTGATTTGGACTCTTTTTATGAATATTGTATGCAAAACAAGTTACAATTAGCAGCCGATAAATGTATGCAAATTAGTTTTACGAAAAATAGGAAAAAATATATTAACAATACGTACAATTTAGGTGAAACAGAAATAACGAAGGTACAAACCGCTAAAGATCTTGGAGTTACCTATGATGAAAAATTACATTTTGACGCTCATATAGAGAATATAGTCCGAAAAGCTTACGGGATGTTAGGATTTGTCATTAGGTCGGCTAAGACATTTAAAAAAGCGGATACTTACCTTGTACTTTATAAAGCCCTAGTAAGACCGCACTTAGAGTATGCATCGGTTATATGGAACCCTCTTTATATCAAATATTCCAATTCAATTGAAATGGTCCAAAAGAAATTCCTAAGAATTATGCATAGGCGATTGACGGGGAAAAAGGTATCGTACAAGACCTTGTTAAATCATTATAAAGTCTCATCACTATCAGTACGGCGTAAGATATCAGATGCGACAGTTCGGTATAAGATATGTAGAAGTGAATACAACTGCAGCGAGCTACTGCATCAGATGCGGTTTAGAGTGCCGCGCTCCGGGGCGCGCTCCGTGGCCCTGTTCGCCCTGCCTACGTGCGCAACCAACGCCGGAGTGCGAGCTCCGCTGCGTCGCATATGCGAGGCGTACAATAAGTCTCTCGTCTCGGTCGACATATTTAACATTTCGAGAACCGAATTTAAAAAACAAATACTCAGAGTAATCTCAGAGGACTCTGGAAGCGATGATGGTGTTCCAGTAAATCCGTATTAGTAAGATTTAAGATTTAAAATTAATTAAGGCCTTTATCATCCATAGATGTATACCTAATAGTCTAGTATGCAATCTCAAGCCAAGCTATCAATTTTAATGATAAAAAGAAATAGTTTAAGATTAGTTCTATAGAGAAACTTGTAACAAATACCTTTTAGTATTATGTTAGTATTAGTTATATTTTGGTTTGTTATGGTTTAGTTTGTAAACTCAACATAATAATATGTATCCAGTGAGGACGGTTAAGGAGGAAAATGCATGTTTACCTGATAATCATTTAGCATAAGAAAATAGTGTGTACATTTTACTCTGTTTGTTCTCCTAATAAATAAAATAAAATAAAAATAAAATAAGGCTATTGGTAACTTTGTTTTCTTGGGTTAGATTACAGTGAGATAACAGTAAATCAAAATCTTTACATACGGTGGACGTTGTAGAATATAAATTAAAGTCACCCAGGATTACAATTGGACAAGAATTCTCGTATGTAATACGCTCCATTAAATTAAATACAGAGTAGTACCGATCTTTATGGATGTTTGGTGCAAGATACACAACACATAGGACAAAACGTACGTGATTTCTAGTGACTTGAGCACAAACAAATTCATCTCCCGGTTCGGCGCCACAATCCAGTTGCTGGATCTTATATGGGGAGCGCGCAGCCAGAAGCACGCCGCCGCCGCCGCGTCCAACACGATCGGTTCGTAGCACTGCGAATTCGGGCGGGAACAATTCGGAGTCATGAACTGTGTCATCTAGTCGCGTTTCGGTCAGAGCGATTATATCACTGTGAAATGTTATGAGAGCATTCTTCACGTCAGATAGTTTCCCTTTAAGGCCTCTCACGTTCTGATAGAACAGATTGACCTTACGAGGCCTTGCCGACTTCGGAGCGAAAAAACGTTCTCCGTCCGTTACGATTGGCGTGTCTTGGCTTATAGGCATACCATTCTTGAATTATAGTATCTTTAGGCCAGTTGTCTGCAGACATAAAGAAGTCGAAGTCCACTTGTGCCATCGACACTATAAAGCAGTTGTGGCGAGAGTGCGATGGATCTGGTTTTTTCACGATGAAAGATTTTGAAGGTCGCTTTTTGTTGAGGTATTGTAGAATGTTTTGCTCGGTTGTATCGGGGTGGAAATTCCAGGCATGTATATGCTTCTGAGGTTCTAATACCTTCAAGTCGGAGTCCTCAACCCCGGTAGCTCGGATGGTCGAACGGCGGTGAGAGCTGTTGCTACTTTTTGTTACTTCGTAGGTATTTCCTCCCAGTAATTGCTTATTGGTATTTTTAGTACCATTAAGGTCAACATGATCGCGGGATTCCTGCCCTGTCGATACTAAAGTGGGATCGAGGGTAATCGGAATAGTGTTGGTGTGGTCACTCAGCAGACTGCCTTGATTTTTGACAATGTTAGAGTAGGACGTGTTTTGGTCTTCCCTGGTTTCGAGCCGACAGACCTGCTCTCTTAGGGCATTCATGTCATGTTCCAAGTTCGCAATTTGCCCACGGGTGTTTTCAATATTCTGTGTGTGAGTTGTTGTTGTCTGCAGGATGCTCTGGGCTTGCATTTTTGCGATGTCAGCCTCTTCTCGAATGATAAGTATATCTGATTTTATGTCGTCGTATTTCTGGTGTAACTCAACTATGTTAGTTTTGATTTGTTCAAAAGCGCTTGTGAATTTTTTATCTTGCTGTTCAAATCTCGAGTTAATCTCGGAACGCAAAGATTTAAGTTCAGCTAGGATTTGCATTCCGGTCCCGACCACATCTTGTGGTTGGTTATCTGAGCCAGATTCCATACTGTTCCTTATTTGCATTGGGTTAAATGTGCTGATGCTGGATGCTTGCATCATTGAGTTCTCTGGAAGATAGTTGGATTCACCTAAATAGGACACACTCGCATTGCTCTCGTCCAACGACATATTCGCGTCGTTTTTCTGCGTCAGTCTCAGCCATGTAGGAGATGCAGGTGCTTCGTCGTCGCGGATCCGGCGGGTTTTTGCTGCACACGGAGGGCACTTCCAGTTTTTAAGTGCGGGGCTTTGCTCTCTGACAAATGCTGAGGTAAAATTAAAACATGAGTAGTGGAAGGATGTTTGGCAGTGCGAGCAACTCAGGAGCTCTCCTCGTTCAATTTTCCTTTTGCATTCAGAACAGATCATATTGCGGCTTTTAGGTTTTAATGGCTGGCTCTACAAACTCAAGTTGCACCTATCTTCATAAACGCGCTTAATAACCTGAACGCAGCGTAGT
Organism: Thaumatotibia leucotreta; assembly: GCA_025490895.1. Lineage (NCBI taxonomy): Eukaryota > Metazoa > Arthropoda > Insecta > Lepidoptera > Tortricidae > Thaumatotibia > Thaumatotibia leucotreta. The sequence goes on along the minus strand of JALPQI010007685.1, from coordinate 11,124 downwards.
AATAATTTAATATGGCAACACTCGACTCTAATGTCACCAATGCCGGCTGTCAGTGTCAGTGTCCGCGCCAATCAGCTGTTAGTGGTCCCGTTAAGTTTTTGGTTAATAATAGCTATTATTTAAGTTTTTCGGTTTAAAAACAGTGATTTAACGGTTCATAAATCTTCTCACCCTTGTGTTTGGTGTCCAGTGCGTGCCAGATGGAGTATTTAACACAGTTTTCCAGGGCAAGGTACTGTAATGCACTTGTTCCACACTAACTATACTTCTTTCACCAATTCTTCAGTGTATTTTAGATAAAAAAGATTACGGAGCTCTTGTATGCAATGTTTACTTGGCTAGGGTTGCCAGCAACTTTTTGATTTTGCGTGCTCACAAAGCAACATTTTTTCGTAATAACCGAAAGTTATTTGTCGTTTCCTGTCATAAAAATCAATCAGAGTGTTATAAGCATCAATGTAACTGTTATCCGAAATTGGGAAGTTTTTAATTAAATCCAATGCCTTACCTTGACATGATGTCAAAAGGTAATGCAGTTTTTCGATATTTGAAATGTTCCTTTTATGAATCAAAGATTCAAACAACTCTTTAAACGACAACCAATTTTCTAATTTACCATCGAAAGGTTTTATAATTATTTTAGGTAATTTTGCCAAATTATTCTCACTTTTAGAATGCGTTTGATCACTTTGATCCTCTGATGCTTTCATGACAGGAGAGCGTTTTCGTAATTTTGTCAAAACCGATTTTAAATTCCTCTCAAATTCCACTGTCACCGCAAACTCCTGCTCCATGTTTTTCGTTTTAAGCATTATTGCTTTCTGAGTACGATGAAAATCATTGATTATGGGATTCAGATCACTTTCGATATATCCAGTTAGGTTAGAAGAATCATATAATAATTCCATTCTCATTACCGCGTAATTCCGTTCGACCATGTCCATATCGGGATTATCGATTTTCATTTCACTGTCCGAGCCCATTATTTGTGCACTAAACAAAGTTTTAAACCGAGAAATTAACGATACGAGAACAACAAACAATGTTTATTGCAATCAAATTATGAGCTGTTACCACTGACAGTGACACTGACACTTGACTTTGACAACCGAATTGTTGCCAAACGCACCGACCGAACATAGACTACCAAACGGAATGACCGGAATGAACGATAATAACAATGCTGCCAACACAATATTTTTTAGATGCAAAAGCCACACTTCCTGTCAGCCATTACCCGACACTAGAAATTAAAAGTTTACCCACAAATTTTATCAAAGAGAATATTCCGACACGACAAAATCGACAAATAATGATATTCTAATGTTAAAATAGGCAACTTTTCAAAGTATCCGGCCGAATGACCAATGATTTGGGTTTTATTAATTAATAAATGGACTGTATGAAAACTTTAAAATATCTTTATGAAATTCGAAACGAGAAATTCTATTTTACCGAACTGCAAACTGATGAAGAAAATTACTCCCGAAACGATAGTGCACAACTACATACCTTAAATGATGAGGATGAGGTCCGTGTGGATGGCCAGCGATCCTGGGCGTCCGTGTCAGCAGAAAACGTGCGAGCTCGTCTTACCGTTCACCTTGGACTCGGGAAAACCTCACCGCATTCACAAATCCACAATGCACAATGTAGTTGGCACTATTAATTCTAGTTTTACAATGGAATTAGACTGAAATGTGGCTTTATGTTAGTTTTAATTAATTTAAACACCGCAGCGTGTGTTCAATCAAGTTCGACGAAAAAAGCAATGGCTGCCGGAAATGGCTAGTGCAGCTACTAATCCTACCGGATGCTGATAGGGTTGTAACCAAAACCGACATTCATACGAAAGTTGAACATCAATGGCTACTTTATTTCGTGAACAATCTTTAGCCAATCAAAACTTTGACGGACCAATCACAACTATTTTTAAATGGCGGTCTTAGTTTTTATAGGTTAATATTGAAATTCGCGTGCGGCTTCCATTTTTTATTTGTTCGTAGAATCTGTTCCATTACAATTTGACTTTATAAATAGCCTACAGAGTCCAATTTTGTTTGCACGCTCACGCATACAACTTGGCAAAAAAGAGTAGAAATTAAAAATTGGCAACATCGTAGTGTCGTCCCTTTCAAACCAATATTCGTAAGAAAACGGGACGACACTACAATGTTGCCACTTTTTAATTTCTACTCTTTTTTGTCAGGCTGTACTAAAGGGTAAACGTAATTGCATCATACTCGTATTCATTAAAATTTTCACAGGAATCTGTCATTTAAATGAATACGAGTATTTTATAACTTATCGCGTATCGTAGGGTAAGTTGTGGATCAATGAAACAACTAAATTTCAAACCATTGTATCTCTGTTGTTTTTGAAGTTACGAGTGAGATATTGTGTTTGAAGATAAACAATTTAGTTGGCTGTCGAATCGCATTCTTGGTTTCTAATTATTTTCAATAGTATATGTGTTATGCAACTTTAAACAAAAAATGAGATTTGTTTCATTGTGTCCTCGTGCATGTATTCAATGAAACACCTGAATTTTTACATTGAAACAGATGTAATAAATCCAATGAACTATGAAACAGACTTAACCAACATTGGAACTGTGTTATATGTAGCATATATATAAGTACGCTTGCAATGAATACAAAATAAAGGAAAGTTAATAATAACGGTAGGCTGGAGTAGCTTTAGCTCAGTAGGATTCTAATTTGTTTAATGCTTAATAAGACCACTGAAAGATATATGAAACCGAAAGAATGTTTCATTGTATACAACCCAAGTTTCATAGTAACTTAACAATGTCGTCGATAACTGCGACATACTGCAAAAAAGTTATGTTTTATGTATCCTCGTAGTATGACTGCAACCCAGGCGAACGCGGGAGCGTCCTGGGCATCTCCACGATAGATATCAAACACTTTGTGACAACATAAATATCATGTTGTTTTATTGTGTACGTATGTTTTATTGTTAAACATATTACTTAAACTATTGCCATCAATGAAACATTCAACTTTTTAAACTGTCCTATCTCAGCCAATTTGAAAGTTAAAAATCGTATATTTTGCCATAAAATAGACTAATAGTCATAATTATTTATGGTACCTATGTAAAAAAGTGGCTCTAGTTCTGAAAATTAAATAAATAAATAAATAAAAAATAAAAAATTGCGTATATATTCTTAAAATGTTTTTGAAAAAATTGTATTGTTTCAATGTGTACTAATAAATAGTGTTCAGTGAAACACCGTGAGCTGTTTCATTGTAAACTAAAAATATCACGGGTAACCAACATTGAAACAGAGTTACATAATCAGTAGTAAAATAGGTTATTATATATTTCATCACACTTGCTGTCTAAGCGCGCCATTGCTTGCGCGCGTAGCGGGAGTAATAGAAAAGTGAAATTCCCTAGGGAGTAATAGAAATATCAGTACGTCATTTAATAATTTTATGTCTTAAAACTTATTTTTTGGTTGGCAAGTGTGATGAAAAACATTGTATGCATCACGGTCAGTAAGCGGAATACTAACTCGAGTCATAAAAGCCTTCCGCCTGACGGCGTCGGGCTTCTAACACTCTCGTTAGTAATTCCGTACTTACCTCCCTTGATGCACAATGTACTATTATTACCACTATTACTACGCATATAATTTTACGAAATATTTAATATGTAATATAATTATACTAGTCAACCAAAAATATTAGAAATGTACTACTTAGACTCTCTTGTACCACCCGGGTTTAGCCAAATAACCAGGTATTCACCAGCAGGAGCTAGAGTGACCATTTTACTGGTCAGTGTTTAACCCTAGGTTATACAAGTGGGCCTTAATAGGCTGATAATGAGGTGCTAAACATGAAACATGTTTAAATAAACAGTCTCATAGAATAGTAACCTTTTGCAATTTCACATTCGGTGTACAATAAAACTATACAGTAGGTACACAACGAAACATGGACCTGTTTCATTGTACATTACATAAAAATGTTTCATTGTGGGACACCAGGGTATTATTTTAAACTAAATAAAAAAACGAGGTCAAAACTTGAACTAATTTTAATAGTATTTAGCTTAAGATAAACTTAAATATATATACAATACGACAAAAATATAAATCCTACCAAACAATTCTCTGTATTCTTACAAAAAATTACGAAATATAAATAAAAATTGTTACTTTTCCTGGTTCTATTCGCTTTTAAGCATGTGGCGACGTGCTCCTTCTACGATCGTCGCTCGCACCCTGGGGAGTCGTGGAGGGTCCCTAAGCTCGTCCTTGTTTGATAGACGGGGCTAGCCGTTAAGGTCAGGTTTCCGAGATATCGCAAAGTTTCATTGTGTCCGTTTGTGTCAATGTTCCACAACTAACCCTATACGATTGCGAATGGCATTGGCTAGGCTTGCAGTATGCTTAGCACATGATTGGTATATCAGTATGTCGCCGCGAGATTTTTCATCTTTTACTAACTATATCAATAAAAGAGGGATGGATGGGCTGTCTCGCGGCGACATATTGTCGCACTAATCCTGTGCTAAGCCTACAGATGTCAACATATTGATATAGGCTTAATAGGCAACAGTTTTTTTGACAATAACTTATTCTACTGTAGTCAACATCTGGCATCCTCGCCGGAAGATCAGTGCCCCGTTCTTCAGCCGCAAGAACCTTGACCAGCTGGTGCCAGTCTTCGACAAGAAAAGCAGCATCATGGCCGACCTGCTGCGAGCCGAGGCGGGGGGAGAGGACTTCTCCATCTGGAAATACGTTACTACCTTCACCTTCGATACCGTGTTCGGTAAAGTACTATCTTGAATACATCTGCCTATTTTTCAGTCTAGCACGGGATGCAAGCCCCTCCTATTAACTAGTATGGACGTAGGAGGTACTTAAACTTGCAAGCCCCTCCTATTAACTAGTATGGACGTAGGAGGTACTTAAATGCCCTTAATCGCGATGTTAGACAAGCGATTTATGGTGACGCGGCTGCCCATAATCAATCTTCTATCAACGAAATCTTTAATGAGACTTTAATCCCTCATTCGACTCTTGCAACATCCATGGGAATAACTTTGATAGTGAGAAATATATTCATACTGCCGTCTTCACACGAATACATGATGGGCCATTCCATATGAAATCATCAGATTCTGATTTAATTCCGCGCTGACTGATTTTTAAACAGTTTGAAAAAAATCAAGGATGATAGTCTTAAGTAAGTTGTACGTACACCGTCAATACTTTTTTTTTTTTACTTGCTGCTCATCCAGATGGGGCCCACTTTAAGTTTCAATTTACCTATTTTTGAGGTTCCACGAGAAGCGATGTTAATTTGTTTCGGTAACTAATATACATTTTTTATATATTTTTTCTGATTCTCTAGTAAACGTACTTTAAAATGTTATTATCAATATGCATCAAGCTATTATACTTATTCCATCATAAATGTTGAAAGGTTTGTGAATATTTTCAAATTACGCCCATTTTCTATTGGATTTTGCAGCATGTCTACTGAGCTTGGGGAATTAATTTTTTTTACTGTATAGTACAAGTATTGCTCTCATAAAATAACTGAGGGTTTGATCACAAACTATTCATTTATCTGAAAAAAATAATGGTAAAGTTGGCCATTTTACGAAATTGCTCAACTTTGACTTCAAATTTCTTCATGTTTGGCAATATAAAAAAATTCAAAAAGTTATACAAAAGATAGTACCAACTCTATTCTACAGGAATCCGTTTGATTTGGTTTGTGTGTTCGATTTCTGTGAGAATTATGATTTTTTTAATGTCCATTTTTCGGAACTTTTTACGACTATTTACCGGCGCTCTTTGACTTCACTATTTTAAATAAAACACATTAAATTATTCATAACTATATTTTATTAGTCATTAACAACAACAAGAACCTTTATTTAAGTTGCTATGTACGTAATTAAGTATGTCAGTGTGTATGACCCTTGTGTTAATGCACGATTTACGAATTCATGTTCATATCATGCAAAAGTCAGCAAAAAAGCTTGTCACAAATATGTAATGTATATGTATATGTGCGTGAGTGCGTGTAAAGTATTATTACCTAGCTGACTACCTTTACGACATTAACATTTTTGGAGTAGGAATATCTTCTGGCTCGTAAGGTGCCGTTTGAAACTGGCACAAAATTATGATATGGTATTTTTTATTGTTATCGCATTATTGAATCAACATCATTACTCTTATCTAAAGACAGTAGGCATGTGTAATAAAACCTATAAGTACCCTATTTCAGACGTATTTATTATAAGATGTGCCACTAGCATTTTCATGCTTACCATCAAGAAAGTGGTGTACCACTTTTTTGGTTGACTGTACATAGTAAACGAGGGAATCAACAATCATCATTTTGTTGTTTATTACGTTTATAAATGTTGTCCGTGATAAAAAAAAACATTAACTTAAACAACTACTTTGAAACTTCTCGCTAACTTTCAAAAATCAATAACACAATATAAATAAAGATGATTTACAAAGAACAAAGTAAGTTCTTCTCTTCTGTGTACTTTTCAGATCTTTTAAACTTTGCTAAACATGGTTTTTTTTAACGTCATAAAAAGCAAATTCTACAAAAATGGTTTTGTAATTTACTGTTTTTTTAAGTTAGAAGATCTAAATTCAAAAATATTGTTAAAGTTTTCATTTACAGATTATTTGAGCTTGTTAATTAAAAAAAATACCTGTCTAGACCAAGCGAGCAATCCAATAAAAGCTACTGAACATCACTGAACATTAGCAAAATAACATGACGTTTTAGAAGTTTGTCATACAATAAGTAATAAAAATATACATACTGTAATACATACATGTACAAGTACACATATTAAATAGTAAATTAACATATAATAAAATTCAGTTTCACACATTAAAAAAAAGTAAAAGCAATTTTCATCGACCTCAAAAATCGCTTATTTTTAAACTTCAGACCTATGTTATCTGGCTGTTAGGCTGTTTAAAAATTAAACAACTACGGTTTTATGTAAAGCATACCTATATTATCATCCATGATTTTTTTCCATACAAATCGGAAAGCATGCAGCGCACCTCATTTGATGATTTCATATGGAATGGCCCTGATTTCAATCTACATATACCATCTGGCACCCTCTCTGCCCATTGGCCACGTACCGGAAGGCGCAGCGTGGGTAGGCGTCCAAGGTGGACTGTTGACCTGGTAAAGGTCGCAGGAGTCCGCTAGAAGCGGGTGGCGCAAGACCGTTCATTGTGGCAATCTTTGGGGGAGGCCTATGTTCCCTGATGGTCGCCGAAAGATCAGCGTCCCGTTCTTCAGCCGCAAGAACCTTGGACCAGTTGGTACCAGTCTTCGACAAGAAGAACACCATCATGGCCGACCTGCTGCAAGCCGAGGCGGGGGGAGGGGAATTCTCCATCAGGAAATACGTCACTACTTCAAGTAAGTTACTAATTAAGTAGGTTACAATTTTGTTTACATAATTATTCGATTTAGGCTTGCACTAATATGTATTCTGTGATTTAGGTACTAAATATTCTACATACGAGTTGTCAAACGTTTAGGCATTGTCATAGACTCATAAGCTCATAACACTTTTATTTAACAAAAAAATTACCTGAATTCGTGCAACGATACTTATAAGAGAACATGGTATGTATATATTTTACGAGTACTGACTTTGACACCCAATATAACTGTCACCCTATTATATCGGCGTTTTTTTTTTATATCGGCCTGTCCCAACTCTTCCCATGGACCACACCCACAAGTTGACTTAAGAGTTGAATTGAAGTGTCACTGAAGATTCGTTGATAGAAGATTGATAATGGGCAGCAGGGTCTTCGAGGAAATGCCATCTTTCAGCTTACACGTTTTGTAAGAATCTGATTTTATGCTAAACATTTATTTTTATTTTTATTTTTATTCCAGCACATTTATTCTGCGTACGTTTTTGGGCAATCATGAAGGGGCCGTTTAGATAACATAGATCATGCAGCGTCTTGACGCAGCGTTTCTTAAAATAGTACCAAGGAGTCGCTGAAATTGTCTTAAGTTCAGCTGTATAGGCTTGTCTGAAATACGTGATAGGTAATATTGAAAGCATCATAAATTCCGTTAAATAAATAATTTGGAAAATAGCCACATATCACACAGCACTCAAAAATGTCCACACGCACTCACAGAAAATAGTGTAGTATCTGGTGTAGCTTTGAATAAAAGTATGTTTGGAGGATCAGTATTATTTTATTCTTCTTAGTTTTACTTTATTTTACAAAAATATGCATATAACTTATGCGCTAGCGGCGTAGGGGCAAATAGGCGTGGTCCTGTCAAAGACACAGGGATACCAACTTTTTAAAATTGCGTTCGGAAACGTTAGCTAATGATATTATACACAGAAACGCAAAATAATACATATTTCTGTAGTTTGAATTAGGTAGTATTTTTTTTAACGACAAAGTGGTTCCACTCCACCTGATCGTAAGTCAAAGTCAAAGTCAAATAATTCTTTATTCAAATTGGAATAACCACAAACTCTTTTGAATCGTCTAGGTATTAAAACTACTTCCGGTTCGAACCCTACACCGCTGACCCAAGAAGAACCGGTAAGAAACTTGGCGGGAATTATTTTTTCAAAAAAATCATCGTACATCTTACAACTAACATGCATTAAAAAAAACATAAAATTGATTTTAAATAAATTGAAATATAATAATAATAACAAGAGATGTAAAGTCTCTAAGTGTAAGTCAAAAGTGGAGTCCAAATCGCGATGGCAACGAACAGGAGACCAGAAGTAACCTGGCAGTTGCCACCGCCATGCTGGCCCGCTATATGCTTCTTCACGCTTCGTTCAAAAGGTCTCGCCTTAAACGTATGAGAGAACACATGTGCCACATTTACAATTAACGATATAGTCTGTATTCATTCTTTTGTTACGTTTCAGAGACTGCGTTGGAGATGTACATGAATACGCAAGAAAACTCCGATCACTATTACCTGCTGCATGCAATAGACCAGTGCACGCAGATTCTGGCAAAGAGGATTTTCCAACCATGGCTGCACTCAAACTTCATCTACGAACTCCTGCCTGTTTACAAGGAGTATCAGAAGCACTTGAACCTTGCATATGATTTTCTGCACGAGGTGAGGATTCTTCAGATTTGACAATGTCGTGGTCGGCAGAACTGCAAACTGAAGTTCGTAGATTTCGAACATTTGTTTCTGTAAGGAAATTGAATGACTGGACTTGATATGTTATGGCATTTCATACCTACTTAGGGTGAAGACACATTTATCAGCATGCATACGCATTTTGTCTATAGAAAATGCGAGTTTAGTATGGGACCGCGTCCAGCTTTCCGCACGCGTTCGTATGCTTACGCGTTTCAAACTAAACGGTCAATTTCATTAGAAAAAATGCGTACGCATGCTGATATAATTATGTTATGTGTCTTCACTCTTAACAGTCTTAGGACTGCAAAGTACCGAAAGTAACCGGATTTAAAAAGTATAATACCGGAAGTAATTTGCAAAGCGACAGAATACCTTTGGCCTTTCACCTTAAAAAAAAGAACTAATGTCAATAATGTAACAAGGGGGCTACTGCGATTTACTAACTACTAATACGATTCAATTGTGGCAATCTTTGGGGGAGGCCTATGTTCAGCAGTGGACGTCTTTCGGCTGATATGATGATGATGATGATGATGATGAATACGATTCAATTTTGGACCTAATCTGAATCGCGATGTCTCAGTTCCCTAGAATTACTGCCAAAAACTGACAAGCCGAACCTAAACTGAATCGCATTGTAGCCCTCCAGGTAAGAGGTTACCTCAAACAGTTTTAAAAAAAAGTACAAGTTGCTTTTTAGGGTTCCGTAGCCAAAATGGCAAAAACGGAACCCTTATAGATTCGACATGTTCGTCTGTCCGTCTGTCACAGCCGATTTACTCGGAAACTATAAATGCGACAGCAATGAAATTTGGTAAGGATACGTGTTTTGTAAACCGCTACATAATAATTATATTATGATACTACATTGTTAAAAAAACCAACCAAGTGTGAGTCGGACTCGCGCGCGACGGGTTCCGTACGATTATCAATTTATCATACCTAGCAATTTATCAGGCATACCTACGTAATTCTGAGTAGAGTTATGTCTTTAGATTGTCGTTCAGATTGAAGAATTATATTGCACAAAATTAACTGAAAAGATACCTTGCAACAATGAAGCGTTAATGGAAATGGATAGACTGAGGAATATATTACACCAAAAAGTTAAAAATATATTTAAAAAATATATTTAAATACAAGCTTTTATAATGAATCAAAAAGAAGAAAAACAACCAGGAATATGTCCTCAGTCTATCCATGTCCATTAACGCTTCATTGTTGTCAGCTAATTTTGTACAATATAATCCTTCAATTTGTGTAGACCGTCTAAAGACATAACTCTACTCAGAACTACGTAGGTATGCTTGTCCAGCAGCGACGAGTTTCGAACCTAAATAAACCACGGCATGTTCGACAGTACTTCCCTGTATCTTATGAACTGTTGACGCCCAGCATAATACCACCGGTAACATTCTTCGTTCCGCTATGCCGTGACTGACTTGTGCCTGGAACTGCACTAATTTGGGTTCTACCATCGTTCCTGAAGTTTATTCGAACTAATGGAATATCTATCAGAAGAGTTAGAGAAACGACATTAAAATTCAAATAAACCTGCTTTGAAATACGTTTATGCTTGAAGGCTAACCGGAAATGTTATATTTCGAGCATCTGTTTCTGTCAGTCCTTGGAAAGCGTTATCGATGACCGAAGCATTTGAGAAAGGCTAATCGCTAACTATTATTAATATCTTTGAATGCTCCGGGCCTTCGGCCCTCCGCTTCCTTTTCATGTTACACTATTCCATTGTGTAGCATGGTAGCGCTGGGCTCATCAGATCGGCCTCGCGAGCTGTAGTGCCTCTGAGAATCGCTTCGAGCCTCCGGCCTTCGCAAGGGATCGAAAGTTAGAGTAACACTCTTCCATCGCGTAGTCTGGGAGTGCTGGGTTTTGTTCAGCTTGATTTAGATTTCGCAGGCGAGTG
>JALPQI010007684.1:0-56636 GCA_025490895.1 Thaumatotibia leucotreta | reverse complement strand
AAACGCAGTTAGAAATACGTGGTTTAATTTTTTCGGTTTATTAACAGGCATGGTGTATACATATACAGTCAATTTCAATCGCCTGGATTTAATTCAAAATTTTCTTATTGAATTCATAGGCATTTAAAAGTTTAAGGTCATATTAATTTTTAATTTATATTTTTCTATTACAAGTAGTTCCTCTAACACATTTATATTTATTTTACAAGATGAACACGGCAAGTAATTATTTCGTTACCTTTTATATAAAAAAAGTTATACCTGTTTTTCCACAAGCACGAATTCAATGACCCCACTCTGAATTTTGAAAGGGCAAAACTTGGAAACTAAAGGATAAAAAAGAAAACTGATGGTGGTTAAGCACTTCTGCCACCATGAAGTATATCCTCAATATTTTTCATTCAAATCAGAAACCATGCAGCACACCCGATTTGTTGATTTCACCTGGAATGACCCTTTACTATTATTTCGTTCGGTTGGTTGGTCTTTCTTGAGTGAAGTCTTTTGATTTCTTATGATTTTTTAACACTTTTTTTCCTAAGTTTTCAGCTTTGTTCAAATGGGGAACAAAAGAAATAAACGAACACTGACGTCGTCTATACCAAGAAATAAAATAAGGTATGTGCGTTACAACCCGCAAATGGTAGGTATATAAACCCCTATTATTTCCATTTGCAGGTATAAGTATTATTTTTTTATAGGTATATAATATACACGGTGTTACGCGAGCATTGCGAAAGATTTTAACTATGCATTCTAGACATCAAAATAAACAAAAAATATTATGAGACCTAATAATGTCAATTCCACCAAAACAAAATATTTTTTTCTTTTTTTTTAGGGCGAATACTTTTTAACATTTCCAGTATTTTTTATCATAACAACAATTTGTTTAAATTATTTAGTTCAATTGTTTTTTTTTTAGGTAGAGGTTATTTCGTCAAGTCTATTCGTATTTTTTGATTGTCAGGCAAAAGGTGTGGTAATATTAGAACACATTGTGGTAGCATTGTAATCCAAAAGAGTTACGTCGAAAAACTTATTTCGAAAAAAGGTTGATTATCTCTGAAACCAAGCCGAATCCAGGACATTTTATATAACATTAAAGACTCTAAATATGGTCAGGAATCCAGCATTAAAATCTTTCGGAATGCTGACGGTACACCGTGTACAGACAGGGTGGAAATTATTTTTGGGTCAGTGAGCAGCTACCAGATCCAGAGTAGCTACGCGAAAATGGTCTTATATGACCTTCCTCGATTTTAAATTAATGAAAATTGGCGTTTACTGATTTTGGTAAAAACATACAGGTTGCGAGAAAATTGTCATTTTTGATAAACTTTTTTGATGCCAATCGATCCTGTTTCTGTTCAGGATCAAAAGCTTGTATGGGAGCAAAAAAAATGTCTCTCTCTCTCCTATTTAAGAGCTTTGCTCTTCTCGGTGTAGCTCAAAGCATGCTCTCCACATTCCTCGATCCCAAGCCATCTCTTTCAGGTTTTGATACGACGTGACTTTCACGTTCTCCTTGATTTGTTCAATGTAATTTCTCCTTGGTCTTCCTCTTCCACGCCTTCCTTCAATCTTCCCCTCAACTATGCATTTTATGAGATTGTCATGTCGTATCAGATGGCCCAACATCCTACCTCTTCTGTTCTTTATAATGTCCATAAATGGCCTCTTCTCCTTAACCTTGTCTAACACCTCCTCATTCGTCACTCTCCTCCAAAAAAAATGTAATGGCTAGAAAAGCCGCAAATCGAGATAATGAATATAGCTAATGTTTCCACACAGTATTATTGTCATTTAGCATAGGAGGACTAATTATTGTGACAGATGATGCAATTAAACTTTCACTTTTTTTCCAAAGTAAATGTATAAAAACAGCTTTCTTGAAATTTTGGCTTTTTTATACATTGCTATAAGTTGACCCCTAAGAAACTATTGGTACTGGATGGCACGAATGAAATCGATTGACATAAAAAAATTAAGCGTGAAAAAAATATTTTTTAACATTCATACAATTTGTATTAGCGCAGCTTGGTCTAAATGGCGGGAGGTTACAGGAGTCATCTGCGATCGCAGAATACCACTTACACTCAAAGGGCTAGTGTATAAGTGCATTATCCGCCCAGTCCTAATCTATGGCGCCGAGGCGTGGCCGGTTCTCGGAAGGCACGTTCAGGAGCTTCGCGTTACAGAGATGAAGATGCTGCGATGGATGTGCGGCGTTACGCGTGCTGACCGCATTCGAAACGAGTACATCCGTGGTAGCCTCGGAGTCCGTGACGTAGCGGAGAAGCTTCAAGAATGCCGTCTTCGGTGGTTTGGTCACGTTTGTCGTAGGCCACCTGATTACGTAGGAAACATATGCCTTAACCTAGCCCTTGACGGCCCCTGACCCCGCGGCAGACCAAAGAAGCGATGGCTAGATGTCGTGAATGCTGACATGAGTGTGAATGGGCTTACAGTAGAAGATGCCCAGGATCGCGTAAAGTGGAGGAAATGTAGCAGGAAAGCGGACCCTGGCAAAGGCCGGGATAACGATAGGTAGAAGAAGAAGATTCATACAATTTGTATGGGAATATTGGGAATTTTAAATCTCGATTTGTGGCTTTTCTAGCCGAAAACTTTTTTTTGGGTCTATACAAGCTTTTGATCCTGAAAATAGACAGGATCGATTTTTTTTCTAGCCGGTAGACGTGTCCCACTGCTGGGCAAATGCCTCTCCCTCAGATCTCCACAGCTCCCGGTACGGTGCCAAGTCTGGCCAATTGTTGGCGAAGGCGTCCAAGTCGCGCCGCCATCTCCGCCTGGGCCTGCCTCGTCCCCGCCTAGTTTGCGGCATCCACTTGGTGGCTGTAATAACCCACCTTTCTGGATGCATGCGGTAGACGTGGCCGGCCCAATCCCACTTTAGCCTGGCAGTATTTTCACCACGTCAGCTATGCGTGTTTTGGAGCGCAGCGTAGTGTTCCAGATCCATCCTCGTTACACCTAAAATGCTGCGCTCCATTGCTCACTGCCAGACCTTCAATTTGGACGTATGACTTTCAGTGAGTGACCATGTTTGGGCACCGTAGGTTAGGACGGGCAGGGTACACATGTCGACTAGTTTGCGCTTCAGTGACATTGGAAGGTCGCCCTTCATTAGCTCTTTCATGGACCAGTAGCTCTTCCAGGCATTTTGAACACGGCGTTAAACTTCCTTGCTGAAAGAGACTAGCTGGCCCAAGTAGATATACTCATCGACATAATGTATCGTCTGCCCGTCTACCTCGACCCTACGTTTCGTGCCGTTAGTCATCACCTGAGTCTTTGTGCGATTCATATGAAGTCCAACTTGAAGGCTTGCGTTATTCAGGTCTTGGAGCATTAACTGGATCGATAGGTATAAAAAAAAGTTTGTCAAATGTGACAATTTTTTTTCTCGCACCCTGTATGTTTTTTACAAAATCTGTAAACGCCAATTTTCATTAATTTAAAATCGAAGGAAGGTGTTCTATGACCATTTTCGCGTAGCTACTCTGGATCTGGTAGCTGTCCTCACTGACCCAAAAATAAGTTCAACCCTGTATGTGTGTAAACAATAGATAAGTGCGAAAAAATGGTCATTTTTGACAAACTTTTTTTATGCCAATCGATTCTGTTTCTGTTCAAGATCAACAAAAAATCTACTTGGATTTTTCTCTACTCTTATAGTATGTTAAAAAGACGCGGAAGATGACCTAAGGTAAACGCAGGTATTAACGCCCCCCTTAAGGCATTTTTTTTATCAGGCCTTGTTTTTAAGTATACACGTTGTCCCAAAATTTAATTTTCCTATTTTATGTGCTACTGTGATAATTAAAAAAGGTAAATAATGAGTTACTCGTCCTTTAATTGAACATTAAGATGTCAAAAATCTATTTCTAAATTACAGAATCGATTTCTGCTATTAACGACCCATAAAAATGGGTGTGAAGGTATCATCGATTTTTAAGCAGCCATTACCGATTGAGTTTCAACAGTAGAGTGTACAACAAGGGCATAAAGGGAACCATTTCTACCCGAGGCAATTTTATGTTAAAATAGTTGACTAGGGTAAAAATGGACATTTATGCCTTTGTGGTACACCGCTTTTCACTTTGATTACGAAGAAAATAAAATATATTTATATAGGTAATATTTCTAAATTTCCAAGTTAAACATTTCGGAGCATTTTTGAACGACAATCGAAATGATGTGATTTACTAAGTTTTAAATGTGTTCGTTTTGGAAGAGGCTGATCGGGCAACTCTTGTTACCAAAGCCACATGTTTGTTAAACTTATATTTTTGTAATTAGTAATTTATGGCATTAATCATTTCTTTAATATTATAACTACCGACTTATTTCAGTACGGTCGGTAATACCTTCTTATGGTTGATATCAGCGATTTCTATGAGTCGTTGATAGAATATGTAAGAACTAACGTAAAATGTATTACCGATCCATATTAAACAATAACAATATTGTATTTTTATTATCTTTGTCGCTACAAAACACTTTCTGATTACGTGATATTAAAAATGTAGGACCTAAAAGCACTTTTAATGGATAAAACTTCGTCATAAACAATGTCTAAGATAATATCCGTTTTCCAAAAATATTGTATATTGGTTAACTTTATAACATCAAAAGAAGAAAACCAAGTGCTAAATGTGTATGTCGTTAATAGTTTTTTGAAAATTACAATTATTTTGACCTCAATTAATCTATAAACATACTTATGTTTTCATAGAATAATATCGTACGAGAAAGAAAAAACGAAACATGACATTTTAGTCATTACCGACCTACGGGTCGTTGATAGCTGCTACTACTAAAAATAATGAAGCAATCACCGCCCAAATTTAATTTTATATTTTATATATGATAGTGGATGTTATTTGATGAATTGTGATAAAATATCTGTAATTTATAAATAAATGCATATGATTAGCAATAAATGTAGATGTAAAGTAGTCAATTGTTAAAATAAACGTCTTAGACAGATAAGTCGAGTCCTTACTTGAAAGTGCAAGCGCCAGTATGGAATGTCCTTCTTTCTCGGTGCTCACAACTTGATTAATGTATTTTTATCTTTTATCGAACTACCACTCAAACTAACTTAACCGTACCCTATACTCAAGAAATAAACGCTTCTGGAAAACAACCTACCTACCCTCACATAAGTTGTGGCAATGAAAAAATACCGAATTACTTATTAGGTCGCTAATACCTTCGGATTTTCGATGGAGCGTTAATAGCTGCGTTTACCTTAATAAAAATGTACTTGGTTTTTGGCGGAATTACCCCTGAAGCCAGATCTCCTATTCTAGTAGTACTTACAGTTTGAGAGTAAATCGTCTATGACAGATGGCCATGACGAATCTATAAGGTTTCCGTTTTTGTCATTTTGGCTCCATTATGGACACTTTAAATCGTCCTATTAAACATATTGTGAAAACACAAATCAAATTATTTATTAACTAAATATTTTGATTTGTACTTTTAATTTTTCTCTAGTAGTCACACTACTTAATACTATATAAATTATAAATATTAGATGTCATATACCAAAAAAAAACGACCAAGATCACCTATGTCCGAGGTGGGGATTGAACCCACGTACTCAGCTTTCGCGGCTGATGCCTGTACCCCTCGGCCACTCGGTCTTAGCAACCACCGGTCAAATTTCTCGGGTATATGCAATCCATTACAAGGCTAGGCGCCTTTGACCATTCTCTAAGGGCAATCACTAACTACATGCCTGCACCTCCTATTTAGAATACTTTACAGTTTTCTAGAATAGCTAGAGAGAGATGGTGCTGCCATCTATTGAACATATTGTGAAAACACAAATCAAATTATTTATTAACTAAATATTTTGATTTGTACTTTTAATTTTTCTCCAGTAGTCACACTACTTAATACTATATAAATTATAAATGTTAGATGTCATATTCTACGTGCTGAGTACGTGGGTTCGATCCCCACCTCGGACATAGGTGATCTTGGTCGTTTTTCTTTGGTATATGACATCTAATATTTATAATTCGTCCTATTAAATTTTTTAAATGAATTATAGAATTAAGGGACGATTTATTGTTTTAGAGCAAGCGATCCTACTAATGAAACGCAGTCAACGAGTCTACCCCATTAAATGGGGCAACGGAATTCCTCTGGCAAATGAAACCGCCTCAGACAATGTGTAAGGACACAGCTTTCTGCTAGTCATCGATTTCTAAGAATGAACCCAACAAAAGTACAATAAGATGTAATAATAATCACACAGTATATTATGATCATCCTCCAGCTCCTCATCAAACCCGCACTATTACACCATACAGTAGTTTTGTCACCAAAGGCATACTAAACTTCAGCTCAATTGGGCCTATAGATACCTTTCAATTCTTCATCAGGTCAGGTTCATCTATTGTATTGTTATCGAAGTTAAGTAAGAATACTTCTCCTCTCACCACAATCGGCCCACCAAAATCTGGTTCAATTAATAGTTGCAATATTTGTAAGCATACGTACATAACGTAGGCACAGCTACAAAAGTCGGTATGTGATTTTTTTTGGTTTTTGGATTTTAACGCCATTTTGAACCTTTCTAGAAGACTATCTATGTATAATAGTTCAGGATTTATGAAATTTATCATCATATCATCATCATCAGCCTATGATAGTCTACTGCTGGACTTAGGCCTCTCCTTTTAATTACGCGTGTGGACGCATAAGGAAGCAAATGCCCATAATCGCCACGCTGGGCAAGCGGATTGGCGATCGCAGTAATGTGTCCACTATGATGACGCTGCTGCCCATCATCAATCTTTTATCAAATAATGGTCAGTGACACTTCAATCCTTTAGTCGACTCTTACGACACCCGCAGGAGGAGTTGGGGTGGTGACAAATGTATTCTTATTGCCGTCACCACACGGCCAATGAATTTTAGCTATGTGATGTCATACATTAGCGGGTTGGATTCCCGATTCGAATGTAGCAGGTTCGATTCCCGGTTTAACCATGAAATAATTCAAAATGCAATTCAACTTGTTTTTGTAAATCGAAATAATGTCTTCTTTCAGTAAGATGTTCATTTACAATAATTAAGGTATTTTTTCTCCGACCTCGCGATATTTTTTTTTCATACAATTGTTTTTCAAAAAAAATTAATGCTGTTTTATTTAGTTTTAAAAATAAAAGGAATCTTCTTTCAGTAAAATATGCTGAGGTCAGTGCGGCTAAGTCCGGCAATTTATATTTTATTTTGAAGGAAAGTCCGTCATATGCGTCTTATACTGTTCAATTAGGATCGGAAATCAGTTGGTGGATGGACTTTCCTGATAGACGGTCTTACCCGCATTGACCTTATCTATGATATTTAAGGTACTTTCCCTCCATGTGGCATCGCCGTGGGACGCCCTGTATGATCAGTACATACGAGTACAGGCTGCTCGCGAGCATTGCGAGTTACGACATATTTTAATGCTGTATTCCTAGCCATAGTTAGAGTCTTTAATGTTATATGAAATTTCCTGGATTCGGCATGGATTAGAGATAATCAACCCTTTTTCAAATAAGTTCGAGTTGTGATAATACTGATAATAAATACTCAAATATTTAAAGCCCTCGCTGGGATTTGAACCCGGATCTTCCAGCATCGTAAGCACATTCACTACTAAGTAGGCTACGGAGAAGGCTGACTAATAATATAACTTATCTGACTCTTTTATTATAGGAACCAGGAGCTGCCAGAGGAAGAGCATGAATTTATTATAGAGAAAGGTACTAGTCATGTAAATAGTCCAATTACAGGGCGACGGATAATGAATGTACAATATTTTCTGGATCAATTAGCTAAGATCAATGATCATGACCCATAATTTGGATGTATTTTTTCTTATATGAAAATTAAATCTGAAAAATGAAAGGGATTGCACTCGAAATTCAATTTTCGGTGTGAAATGTGCAAGAGAAATTTAATGTCAGTTCTGATGAACGCTCAGCGATGATAGTATGGATGTAAACCATAAAGATGTTTCAGCTATGATGTCTATGGGATCAGGATTTTCTCATTAGGAAGTGCTTACTTCTAAATTTAAAATGCCTGGCCTTACTCCTAAATTATATTTGGCAACTCAAAACACAGTTTGAGAGTGGTGAGAAAGAGTAGCAGCATATTGTATTTCCAATGCCGCCAAAAAAAACAGACTGCAATAATATCTCAACGAAATGTTATTTTTTTAAGTAGGTAGTAACACTACGATGTACCTATATAAAGTTAAATATTTGACCCCATATACCACAGAAAAAATATCGATGCTTACCAACGCCAGAGGTGGAATTTGAACCCAACGTCCTCAGCTTTCGTGGCTGATGCTTAAACCACTGGAGTGGCCGAGTGCGGCTCCAAATCCCACCTCTGGCGTTGGTAAATTTCGATATTGTTAATTTAGTACCTATATAATGACATCAAATATTTAAATTAGTGAATGTCATAATTTTTTTAGGATCTACTTTTTTCTTTTAACTGTAATTCTTCAATTTACAGTTGTAATTGTGTATAATAAATAATAAAAGTCTTAATGTTTTACCTATGTGCATTTTTATTTTTATAATTAATGCAATTTAATTTAGTAAAATAAGCTCCCTAAAACCTGATAACTGCTGGTAAGTCACATAATAATTATACAGATGTAATGCATAACTCCATTCGTTTGGCTTTTCATGGAAACTACTTCACCAAACATTACACCGAAGCGAATTCTGTAAATGTCAAATTAGTATGGACTCGCAAATGGGCGTCGTTGGCACTGTGCATGTGCAATCGTTGGTGGACTCTTGTGCGTTTGACGCACACAGCAGTGGGAGAGTTGAATGTCTACGCTTCATAGAAGCTGGTGGTAGTGAATACTTAGGGCCTATATTCAACAGTATCGTGTTCCGATCAGAAAAAATAGTTTTTTTTTTATTATGGTGGACTAATGGCTTGCCTTACAACCAGTTGGTCAAACAGGCATACTCTCGCACCAAGTCAATTTTGTTTTCTCTTACTATTATTTTCTCCGCGGATTATTTTCTCTTACTATTTCCTAATCAGAATACGATGCTGTACAGTCGCCATCTGATAGCATGCTCAGATATTTTTGAGTGCCGTGGTCGCTCGGATATATCTGATGGTGACTGTAACAAATTGATTGATCTGTATTGAAAATCCATTTTCAGTACAGATTTTTGCCGCACTAGTGCGAGAACTATTATACCTATAAAAATATTTTTCATCACACTTGCTGTCTAAGCGCGCCATTGCTTGCGCGCGTAGCTGGAGTAATAGAAAAGTGAAATTCCCTAGGGAGTAATAGAAATTCCAGTACGTCATTTAATAATATTATGTCTTAAAACTTATTTTTTGGTTGGCAAGTGTGATGAAAAACATTGTATGCATCACGGTCGGTAAGCGGAATACTAATTCGAGTCATAAAAGCCCTCCGCCTAATAGCGTCGGGCTTCTAACACTCTCGTTAGTAATTCCGTACTTACCTCCCTTGATGCACAATGTACTATTACACGCATTGGTTACAAGCCCGATATATTAAATCTGTCTTTTGCATTGCATTAAGACGACTCGAAAAGACAAGGATAGTCTTATAAAATCTATCCCTCTCTATCTTTTTTACCATCTAGTACTTTGACAAGTGTAATTTTTCAAAAGAGGTAGTGATAAATTACAAACTCGGCCGCTTTCATTAAAAAAATCACCAAGGGTCAATGACCCCGCTCGGTAAAATGAGGTAGTGTGCGTGAAGTGCGCGTGTGTGCGAAATGGGGAAATTTGACAGAATCTGTAAAATTTCCCACATCTATCCGACCCTTAATAGCCAAGTGATATAACAAGTGTGTGACTTTCACACCATAGTTGTGGTTGCAGTACTCGTGGTTCAAACCCACTGGCCACTCGTGCACTTTAAGTGCATAAAAATAAGACTAATGAATGAGGATGGTGGGTTAAGTTTGTTGTTGGCGTTTGTACCAATCAGTTTCTTGAAACTTATGTAGGTAGGTACAGTCGTCATCAGATATATTGGAGCGGCCAGGGTGGTCACAAAACGTTGCCGCTTTAATTTTGTGCACCGTTGGCCGCTGTTATACGTGTACTCGCATCTGATGGCGAATGTAAGAACTAAATATCCGATCATAAAAACATCTTAAGGAAACCGGACTTGAATCCCAATAAGTCCTAGCTTACATTTTGGGTGCGAAAGTAAAATGGCAGTCGCTTCTATAAGACAGATCTTACAGAAGCGACTGTGCCCAGTGCCTAGGCCAATTTTTGGGACTGGGTTTGCAAGTGGATTCCTAATTTCCTAGAGTAGTAAGCTGTGATAAAACGCAGGGGTAAAACGCAAGGATGCTGATGAATAATCGCATCTAAGTAGCTGATGGGTCTGTCCGGAGTTATTTTTGTTCTCAGCTAAGATTTGGTTTATAACATCAGGCGGCAACAAGACTACCTACACTACTACTACATATACCGTTTAAATACGTGTAAACATACATTTAATAGATCTACTTAAGTCAATAGATACTAACCTAGCAGCGTGACCTAAGCCAGCGTAAGCTCTGGCCTCAATCGCTCTATCTCCCAAGTTCTGAGCGATTCGCAATACGTTCTCGTGGTAGGCGATAGCTTGAGCGAAGTTTCGCCGGTAGTGGTATGACGACCCCAGATTAGAGTATGCCCTTGCTTCTTCGACCTGTGGGGAAAATATACTGGCTTAAACATATTTCCAAAAGCTTTAACAGTTAAAAAGAAAACGAAGCTTCATCAGCAGTAGGGCTAGCACATTATTACGGAAAACCCTACTGTTTCATTTAATAAACGCAATAATAATTGCTTCCTCGATTCTCCAAAAACCTGTCAGAACTGCTCTTTTAGAAAGATCTTGTATAACACTCTTGGTTAGTACTATAAGTTGGTTACAAGACTAAGTAACGCATCTTTCGCAATTAGTTGCTCGTACCTGATCCCCAAGTCTCCTAGCCAGCCTCAAATGCTGCGTATGGCAGTCAACTGCAGAGTCAAACTCCCCCATCGCCAGATACACCGCTCCCACGTTGCCAATCTCCCTGGCCTCCTGCAGGCGGTCCCCCATCTGCTTGACCAGCTGCACGCACTGTTTGTGGCTGGCGAGCGCGTTGGGGTAGTCCCCGATGGCCGTGTAGACGTGGCCTAGAGAGGTGAGGGCTGCTGCGGCGGCCTGAGTATCCTGCAACAATAACAATTACTTAGTACTTACGTTTTTATTTTAGTACATTCTAACATTTCTAACTTTAAGGTTTGTTCCTGTCAACAGCCTTAGCCAAGATGCCCTCTGCAATTGGGTCAATCACGTTTTTTATGTGAAAAATTTACAAAACTTTGTTTTTTTTTACAGTTACGTGACCTTTCCATGGTGGACCGATTTAATCATGTTAATAGAGCGTGCAGCATGCTTTCTTATAGCCAGAGATCGTACGATTTCCAGCATTTTTGTTGCAATGTAGTTCAATTAAGGGATATGGTGTAAGTTATTTATAAGGAGATAGTGAGATAAGGTTCGTTATTGTCTTACAACATGTTATTACTCGTTTCAACTTAAACTGACCCTTGGATTCCTTTAACTAACTTCTAGGGTTTTTGGTGAAATGTAGTTGCGTTAAAGGAATCCAGGGGTAATTTTTAGCTGTAAAGTGTCATAACACGTTGTACCACAAAGATGAACCTTAACTTGCTCCTTTCGAATAACTTACTTCACATCCCTTAATTGAACTACACTGCACCAAAAATGCTGGAAATCGTATGATGTCTGCTTATAGCAAACTATAGGTATACAACTGTTGTCCTCTAGGTGACGTGACACAATAACAACAAAACACTTGATTGACTCAATTGCAAAATGACAAATTCGAACAAAAAGTCACGTGGCCATTTCCATACATTATGGTCCCGTAATTATTCGTACGAAACTGTCATACATTTTTATTACTTATCGCTCATCGTATGCGATTACGGAATGGCATCTTGGCTAGGCATGCTGATATTTTTGCGCGCTTCGTAGTGTAAGGATGAAGACACATTTATCAGCATGCGTACGCATTTTGTCTATAGAAAAAGTCAGTTTAGTATGGGACCGCGTCCAGCTTTCCGCACGCGTATTTACGCAAGCTTACACGTTTCATTGTAAACGGCCAATTTTATTAGACAAAATGCATGCTGATAAATGTGTCTTCACCCTAAGATGTCATTGTTGGTGACTACCGTCTTGGAAATATCTTGTAAAGGTGGAAAATTTGAAAATTTGTACAAATCCATTTCAAATTCGTGTTTATGTGATAAGATATTGTTGGATGTTGGTTTAATTACCCGTAGGTACCTATATGCTATTTGAAATGGTAGTCTATTTACACTTATCTAAAACTATTAATTACGTATTTATATTCGCGAATGTAATACATATGTAATGATAGCAACTACTAAAGTTACCTGTTTAAAGAGATCAATTATTTCCTTACCTATTTCAAAAGTTAAGTTGTATTGAGCAATGTAATTGTTCTCATTCTAGGCCAGAAGTTAAAAAGGTTAGCGATTATACAATTTAATAGTCTATGTGCGGTTAAGGTTGTGTATAGCTCTATTAACAGTTACTATCTATTTCTTGCTGATTGTGAATTGTGGTGACATTAGGCCACACCCGGTATAATGCCATATCATGGGACAATCTTAGACACATCGACCTACTCCCACGGTAAGCTCAATTAAGGCTTGTGTTGTGGATAGGTAGATACTAGACTAAGCGACAACATAAATATGTAGGTAATAGATGGATTCATACGGATACTTAAATTGGCAATGTAATGTACCTAGTACCTATTAATTCGTGCAATGTACATATAAGGCCCACATATTTTTCGACCCCCTTTTATATTATTTTAAAAGACAGAATGTTTTGCTGTACACGAGGGTGAGGAGGCTAGAAGGCACTTTTTTTAATCCATAAAAAACAATCATTACAAAATATTTTTGATAAACGCACAAATATTTAAATTCTCTCGCCGTGATACAATCCCGGAACGTTTCTGTTTTGTAGGCTGGGTCAACTAACTACGCTACTACGAATACGAGGGCTGACCCAGCCCCTCGACACTTCATACTATGGTAAATTATGAAACCATTTGGTACCAACATTGAGACATAAATATAATCTTATAGAATTAAAATGCCTACTGTTGCATTTTATTAGCACATAATCATACTGGCCTTCAAACTTAGACGTATTATACTTTTATTTACCACCTAAATAGGTAAAACGTCAGTGTCAGAAACGTACCGTCTAATTGTTTATTATGAAAGCTGATCCCGGGTTCATGTTTTATTGTGTTTTATACAAAATATTTAAATGTTTCGTCTAAATGGGGGGCACAACAATAAGGAAATGTGAAGTGTGTTGTGTTCGGCGTGAATTAAAACGAACTTCTGGCGTATTTTTGTCAAGATTTCCTCTTGATCCAGACATGTCAGTATCAAATTATTTTATCTTAGTAGCTAATTATTTTTTCATTTCATTATTAAATATATAATTAGTAACTGCAAACGATAACAGTTACTAATTAAATAAGAAATTACTTCAATGGGAAATAAAATCTATCTAAATAAGGCAAGCTAATGCACAAATAGAGTGCAACATAATTTATCGATAATCGCTTTATTTCAGATGGAGTTCTTTGGAGAAATTTTATTCGTTCAACGATTCCTTGGCTTTGGACCATGTTTTTGAACTGCTGTATGCCGGAGTTTTAGCTCGGAAACTTAACTCCTCGCCCCTCCATAGTATAATATTTACGATTGGGCCCATACCCTACTAAGAAAATGAAATAAAAATACCTGTGCAATAAAATATATATTTGTGTTATAGCATTATTTTATTTTACCCTTTCATTATTCTTTTGTAATATAAATTCACTATTACGGTAGGTGCAGAAAAAAATATTGCACTTTTATCGATATCGACAAACAGGAAGTGTAGTGAGTGTCGAGCTCTAGTGTTGCTTTTTTAAGTTGGTAGTATTGACATATATTCTGTACGTTGGTACAAAGTACCTTCATAACTCGGTTTTGGGCTTGTTCGGGAGTGCCGTCTCTTAAAACGTAGTGATTTTATTCTCTTTGGGCTGACCATCTTCAAACATGCCATATGATCTGATGTAACAATTTATCAAATGAATGGTTTGTATTATATGTATAGTATTTGTATTCATACCACGACCATAGAAAAACGATATACCGTCTATGGGAAACATTACATTTTGATCGAAATATGGACTTGTAGGTATATCTTGGTACTGGCAAACAGGCAACAGGCAGGCAACAGTTTAAGAGTAAAAACGTGTGGGAAATATTAAATTTTGACTATAATATGGATCCAGATATATTGATATAGGCAAACATGGCAGTTATAGAGCAAAGACGTATATTTGGAGAACATACAAATCAAATTATTTATTAACTAAATATTTTTGATTTGTATTTTTTATTTTTTCCCAGTAGTCACACTACTAAATACTATATAAATTATAAATATTAGACGTTAGGTGATCTTGGTCGTTTTACTTTGGTATTATGACATCTAATATTTATAATGTACCTATATTTGGAGGTTAGACAATCGTTAGATGAATTTATAAAAGCTCCTTCACAAAAGTTCCAAGTCGATTGTTACTATTGTTATTTGCTATGACATTTCTGAATAAAAATATATGTCCATCGCCTATCTTCTTTCTAATCGTAATAAATAATAAACTACCACTAGTCGTTACATCTGCCGTGTAGGTACTTGATCGTTTTTTATTAACGAACTTGTCATAGTACATAAACCATAGTTAGTTGAAGTCGCAAAGCACTTACATAAACCATAGTTAGCTCTAGCCTGACGGGCCCAATAGATCCACGTACGCTGTCTTCATCGACATCGGAATGTCTTGATCGCTCCTAATAAGACCAGGCTTCATAAAAGACCTGACAATAACTTTTTATAGACTTAACCCGCGAATGCTCGGTCGACGATACCATAAATTGTCGAAGGACGTTTATGCCCCAGCCAGCCTGAGATTCCCGATTTTATTGGCATAAGAGGATATTAACATTTGCCGGGGTATTAATTCAATAGATATTCCAACAAATTTTATATGGTCTGTTATTATAACGGGCGATTTTATGATCTTCATTATGTTTATGAGATTGTATTGTAGTTGTTTTTGGCGCCATTAACACGGGATTTTATACAGGTTGTAGGTAAATTTAGTTACCATTATATAATTTGCGATTTTGTATAGGTCATACCGAGCAATTTTTACTATGGGTCTAAATCCGAAATCACAAGCAGATGTTTCCCCATACAAATTATCAATGGTCAAAAGCTAGCCAAAATTTAAGTAAATTTTTTTTCAAGATTTCGGGGTAGCTTTTGTTTTTGTATCACTTTACATTCACTACGTAAAATTTGCAGGTGACTAAATTTACATCCGGTATGAATCTTTACAACAAGGAACATAGTATTATGCATGATATAAGGTAGTTAGTGTAGAATATGCATATAGATCAGAGGTTAGGTCAATTTATGGGAAGCTACAGTACTCGTAATAGGTAAAAATACAGCAAGATTAAGGTCTAGATTTATTGATTGAATAAATAAGGAATAAATCAATCAATTACTTTAGTGAAAAAGAGAAGAAACAGTTTGAAATGTTCGTTGCAAGCATGAAGTAAAATATGGAGCTTGCTTGACGGGATAAAGCTACCTAATGGTTGAAAAAAAGCTATGTTCCATTTATTTTAGATTGCTTTTCTCGTTTTTTCCCAGATAGGAACAATACTTGCACCTATTTTAAAAATGTCTTGCGTTTTCTAGTACTTCTAGAAAAGGCGTAATAAGCCACAAGCAAAACCAAGTTATGCCGAACATTTTCGCAATAGACAGGGTTGAAGAAGCAGATTCTAAGGAAATTCCTTACGGCTATTTAAATGCCGCCTGGATACAAGGCTGATTCATAGTAATTATATTTTAAACCCACCCTTCAAGTAAATAACCTAGCAAATAAGTATATTTTTATTTCAAAAGGTTTAGCCGTGGGAAACTATCAGTAAGTATAGGTAATTATTAATAAGATTATAGGACTGTAGGCAATTAGCAGTCATCAAACGAATAACAATGACACTCGTAAAACTCGGTAATAAGAAAACTGGGATCCTATTGGAAAAGATAAAATGATAAATGTGATGAGGCTGCATGCAATACCTGTGTAATTCCGGAGTTCATCATACATTTCAGTATTATAGGCTCCGGACGTAATTACATGATATAAATCAAATTGGTGTTAATAATAGGTCTACTTAAAGCTTTAGTCACATTTAAGTATAATACACCACCAGACTAGTTACTAGCCACTGAAAACATCAGATACCTCATATGAAGAAATTCTGCTTTTTCACATACCCAATTTATTTTTGCCGAATGTCACTTGCCAACCAACTTTTTGTAGAAATTTCATTTCGCATACCAACATTTACCAAATTAATTATATGCCAAGTTTCGTTTGGCAAAATTTTCATTTACCAACTAGGTTAGGATAATATGCGAAAGATACGTCTGCGAAATGTTACAGTCGGCAATAACTAATTTGGAAAACCGAACGAATTACATTAGGTAACCACATATTTTCTGTACCTAAATGTATTTTATCAATTTAAGTGAGTTTATATTTTCTTCTATCTCTTAACACGTTAGTTATTATATAGAATTAAATTTAGGTAAGTACTTAATTCATTAGAAAATAAATATATACACATTGTTGTACTTTACTTTAACTACGAGTACATTAACTAAGGTTTAGAACTTAAATTTTGGTATTACGAGTATTTGATAATAATTCAAATGCGTATTCAAGACCGCTTCTAAATATACTTTACACTAATGTAATCCTTTCCATAAAATATCTATGAGTAACAGTAAGATTACCCAACTAAAGTCACTTTGACAAAAATGTACGTCAAATAAATATCCCCAACCCGACGAAAACAAATAAAAGAGAAAAGCAAATAAAAGCGCAGAATGCGGCGCATCCTTTCACTGAGGAAGTTAGAGGATAAGAGAAAAAAATACCCGACGTACCGCCAATAGGGCTTTGTCTCGACGAAACGTGCTAGAGATTGAACTGGGCTAACTTCATCGATATCGATTTTTTCAAAGCATTACAAAGGAGATATCGTGCAGTATATTATATATTTCATAAGGACTGTCCTAAAATTTGACCACTGTCTAGTTTCTTAATATTTGATGGAATAATTATAAAATAAATAATTTTATTCCACGTAGTATTTAGGTTTAGATAACACATTATTGCGATGACAAAGATTCTGGAGAAAGTCACCATAAAAATTACATTTGTTGATTTAAGATAGCAGATTTGGCCATTTATGTATCATTTGATTTTTGCAAAATCATAGACAAAGAAATTCTTTGCGAAGAAATAAAATAAAAACTAAAATTTGAAACTACTTTTTTTCTCTTTTTCACAATATTTCTTCGAAAATAAAAGATGTGCTTAAATGTTAAGAGTAGTAGAAGGCTCGGCACGAGAACCTCAAAAATTATGTTTATTAAAATGAACCCGCCCTTTCAAATTTAATCATATAATAATTATTTGTGATTATTTGTTAAGGCGTTTCGTGTTTGTCTAGTATAAATTATTTTGTAATTTTAAATTAAATTTACTTAAATTTTATTTATTAAAGATAACGACTAAGCAAAAAAAAAAATCTGGAGGTGTCTAAGTAATTTAAGTAACCAAAAAATGCTTACGCAATAAGTGCTTACGCAATTTAGAATTTTGAGGAAAGGTTGCCGATAGCTGGAGGCGCTAGGAAATATTAATAAAGTGTTCTAAATAAATAATTTAGAGCTCGCAGGAGACTTACCTTTGAACTATGGAATGCAGCGGTTCTTGAAATATAATTATATTCGTGTTTGTATCTCCAGGCGGGTGATAGTTACGGCGGCGGTAACACTGTATAGGTAGTAATTAACAAGTAAACAGAGCATATTTTATGATTTTTTACCTATTAAGTAATGGAAATGAGAAAATTATCGAATTGAAAAACCTAATATGCAGTTAAAACATGTTTCGTTCCACGTGCTCGTAAAGTCTGTTCATAATCATAGGTTTTACAAAAGCTTTTTCTAGGTAATAGTCGCCCCACTATATTATCAACACTCTTTATTATGTAAGTGCACATGAAATAAAAATTTAAATGAATGAATAGGATTTTTCTAAAATTAGACCTTCGTGCCGACATGGAGTCAATTTAACGGTGCATTCAGACCAAACGAGCATTCGCTGTTCTAACCCCCTACTCTACGAAATTCGATTGTTACACGAAACGTGATTCGTTGATTTCGTAGAGTGGGGGATAGAACAGCGAATGCCCTTTTGGTCTGAATGCACCTTAAGATTTTATCTCGTAATTAGTAAATTAGGGTTACTAACTAAATAGTATTATTTATTTTGGGGGTTTCCCGTGTGGCTATTACTCACACGTACAAATAAAGTGGTTTTCACCAAGTTCTAATAAGATCCCAACTAGCAAAGAAGTCATATAAATCAAGAGTTATACGACCTTTAGGCATATAAGAGTTTTATAGTCGTTTTTAGTTAACCTGTTAGTGACACACGTAAAATAAACGTTATAAATCTGATAGTTTAGTCGTCCTACCAAATAGTCTAATTACTATGGTAAATAAACGTTTTTGCGACTTAATTATACAACAATCATGTAGAGGTTTTAAAGAAAACGTTTACTTAATGATGTTCAAAGTCGTATAAACGTTTTCGTCTTATAAAAGGTTTTGAAAAAACAGAACCGTCGTAATAAGGTCATTTTTACAACGTCTACATAATTTCATTGTTGTATAAGTGATATCATAAAACCTTATCTCGACAGTTATATAGCGGTATTGAGGGTAACTTCAATATGACAAAAAGATATCAGCGGGACTGTTATCTACCTTTTATTCAACAGTTGGTTATATTAACGTCAAACAAAAACTTTGAAAAACCTTTAGTTGTTGCCGAACCCGTTATATTGAACCCTTTTATTGAACTTTATGTTTTTAAATTGATTTTAAGTTACGGTTATAAAACATCATGCAATTTAAAGTCGATTTGAAATTAATATTATAAAACATCAGTCGCCATTTCGTGAGCATCACAGTACTATTTCAAAGAAAAAAACCATGGACGTTACATCGTGGAAACGGTACAAACGAAGTGGCGGACTAGTAATGGCGGACAATTTGTAGTCGTTAGTAAAACCTTTACTTAAGATAAAGTTATATTGTAGTCGTATAAGTAAAAATCCATGACTTGTTCCAAAATGGTTAACCTTAACTATCATAAAATATGAAGAAATATTGTTATAAATTATAATTATTTCGAATATATTAAGAGCGCGACAGCAAAAAACTGTATATCATCATAAACTTTAACAGTAAAGTGACCTTCCCATACGAATTCAGCTCACACCAAATGTGCAAACGCTCAATATATAGAACAATAATTTCTATTACAAATCTTATAAAATTACCTTGTATTATTTTTCCGTACACTTTTTGTCACACACACCAAGTTTTGCGCGTATCTAAAATCAATGTCAGGAGCAGTTTTATAAATAAAACTTAAAAATGTTTAGGTAACTTAAAAGTCCAATAAGCAATGAGTAAGGATTACACTAAACCTTCTATAAAACAAAATGGTCAGTTATAAAACATTTATTTGATATTTAGATCGCGTAAAGGTTTTTGTTGTACTCTTTATACAACGTTTTGGTCATTCCTTAATCGTTACAATACCTTTAATAAACAATTTAAGTCGCCATGCATACCTTTATTTAACCTTTATCTCACCAATAAGTCTTATAATTTGCGCCACTTTCGCCTTTTATAACCGTTTACCTTACGTTTATATGACCAACCAAATAGGACTACAAGTTATATGCAAAAGGTTGTCTCAACTTCTATATGACTATATTTTGCTAGTTGGGATGCTTGCTTATAAATATACAACTACGCATCTTTCTTATTTAAAAGCTAAGTATACAATACCCCACATTGTACGTCTATTCAAAATGTCTGGTTTTCGATTACCACGTGCAATCACGTTTACACTACTATCGTGTAACCTAATCCTAACGAAACATGTAAGTGTACGCAATAAAAATTCCAAAAATATCGATATCGATAGTATAGTACTAAAACAGCACTAGCAATCGGACGGGTAACAATCTAGCTAATTAAGTATGGGCAACATGATACGATAACGTGGTGATTTACATACCGACTCGTTTCCAGCTATGACCCTTGGGTTGCCAATCGCTTTCCGTATAGCCAACCAATCGGAACCCTAGACCACTCCCTGGAACTATGTAAATTAAATTGTACAAAAAAAATCTGGCTCTGTTTCATGTTCATCGCTGACGAAGTGTTAGTATGAAGTTTACTACTGCGAACGTCATCGGCAGTGAAAGTTAAACGGAGCTATTAATGACTCCGCTCTGCTCCCGGTGGAAGGCCGGCATTAGGGTTCTATTTGTATAAAACACCCAACAACTATAGCCGAACTAACGAGGTTCTGAAATATAACCTAAATTGAGGACAGAACAAATCAAGTTATATTTAAACTTATGACCTATTTTTAGTCTTCCCAAAATTCACGAAAACAAAAAAAAACGATACTACCAAAAGAGTCAAAAAATCCATCAAAAGAAAGTAAATCAATCAATAGTGTAAAAGTTATTCTTTTGAATTGAATTAATTAAATAATGCATCCGCGATTTCGCGATATTTCCGCAAAAGTCGTAAGCAACGCACATATTCGACGGTTATCATCAACAACGCTGCATCTTTAGACAATATGTTATCGTTATTTGAATTCTAACAATAAAGCACTAGAATTCTAATTGCAAGCGAGTACTATTTTGGGATACAGCGTTTTTCCTGATAAGCGTTGATATGGCCCAACAGATTTCCATTGTTGGCGGTAGTTGTTTGCCATCCTCAGATACAACTGTTCGTAAGCCGTAAAAAACTACTAGTAAGACTTACCGACACACTTATCTTAGCCTACTTTTCCTTTCGTCGGTTGACAACCAAAAGTCACTAAGTAACAAATGTACTTGAAATAAAGTTCGTATCTCAGTTTTGATACAGTGCTTAGACAAGTTGCCAATCGCTAACGCTTAATTGTCAATCGTAAACGAAAGGCAGCTAACTGTCTTTGTCGCACTAATATGAGTGACAGAGAGGGAAAGCTACGATACGCTACTAAGCGTTAGCGATTGGCAACTTGGCTAAGCATCCTGGTCTGCGGTATTTCCATAAAAAAACGTACTCTCATCTGAACAGGCGACAATGCCCGTATGATGTCCGTTGGCGACATTATAGATAACTAATTACTGGTCATCGAGAGATCCAATTGTGTTCTTCTAACAATTGCTACTAAAAATTGCGATTCCTTGCGTTGTCCCCTTAGAAAACCATTTAATCTTATCCCACTTAAGAGGAAATGCGAGCAGTATATGTATAACCTTTTAGGAAACGAGGTATATGGAAAAACTATTGCTGTCGCTTCGCACGTCCTAGAGCTCCGATACACCTAAGAACCGGACAACTTCTTCGCCTGCTATGTAATAGCTACGTTAAATTAGCGAAAACAGGGTTTCGTAGCCCCCCTGTTTCCTCCCCCAAAACCCGTCCTCCATAGACCAATATTAAAAAAAAAACAAAAATAATTTGAGAAAAGATGTGTCTAAAAGAGATTTGGGAAAATAAATACGATTCTCTTACCTAATGAGTACAACCGCAAACGCATTTAAAATTTAGCTATTTTCGTAGTTCTTGAATGCTTGTAGTTTTGATAGTAATAATAATGAATGAGTAGGTAATCATCGCGGTAACCAAAGAAAATATTAAGTATTATTAATACGTATCAAAAAAGCAAGACATACCGACATGGATATCGCAAAATTGGATTAGGTATATTGTAAAAAAAATCTGCTGATATTCTAATATCTACAAGAAACAGGATAATATGTTTGTATGGAAAAAGTCAGCTCCCATTTCCTCTTAAATACAAGTAATAGGAATATGAGCCTACAGTAGACGATGGTTATCAGCGACACAGCGTCCGACACGGTGTCCCATTGTGCGTCGGCCGCAAATAATACGAGAATGAGACGTACGTTTATCAATCTTTATCATATTCGCTTTTGTTTCTTGTACGTTTTGCATGTGTGTAAGTTCGTGTAGGAGCTATTAGGATTAAACGAAAGATTCTTCGTGTTACACTATGTATACATATAGTACTTTCTATAAAAACGGACTAAGTAAATAGATTTAGTCGCTCGCTGCTTGGTCGGCCACATCTAAAATGCATCCTTAATTTTGAGAAGTGGCGGTATTGCTGGCAGGTAACTTAGTGTGCCTCTTAAATAGAGGACCATTTTGACCAAATCAGTACGTACCTACGCATACAAAAGCTGCCTTCAATAGCTGGAGTCCAATAAAGTAATAAAGTAAATCCAAGAAATATCACAGTAACATTATAACTCAGGGCTATTGCCTTATTATTTCGCGAATTGCGAGCTTTGCTTCCACCGCTTTTACGAATAAGTGTATTCTAAAGTCACTTTTATTGCCAATGAACAAGGTTCATTGTATTTAAATTAATTTCTATTTCATAAATGTATGCGAGGCACAATTAGGGTTGCCAGCCTTATACAGAATTTATTTAATAGCAACATGATATTAGACATTCATTTCATTCTAAGGCAGAGGTGTTTTATGTAGTAAATAGTAATACTCCGATCACTCGACTTGCGGCTTGTCTAATAGCTAAAGACATTTAAGACCTATACGATGCGCCCCGTATTTGCAATCAGTATACCTACTTGTTATCGGCACTTATCCCGCAACCGCAGTCACTATAAAATATTCCACACTATACAGGCCTGTACTTAGCCATTCAAAGCCGAAATGTACTCGTACATATAAATGATGACTATTGGTTGACCTAATTGTGACTGGTAAAATCGAAGGCAGGAAACCTAGAGGCAGAAGTCCTAAGATGTGGTCCGACCAGATTTCTGAGGAACTGGACTTATCAGTGCTGCACTTCACCAAGCAACGGAGCGTAACCCATGGAGACAACTGGTTGACGGAATCAGAAGGAGTCAAATCCTCAGCAGTGAGGAAACGATTGAAGAGAGATATAAATGTTACGATAAACCTTTACTTTTAGTTGAAATATTAGACCATTTCTGTTCGAGATTTGTCCAATGGTTAATATTCTCATAGAACTAGGTATACATAAAAACAACGGTCATGCCTAATGGTCATTTCTATGTATAAAATCATTGTAATGTATAACTCAATATCAACTAAACAGAAGATTTTTTGATGTAGGTACACATAATGCTTTAACATTACCTATTACACACTCCTGTACAGGTTGTGCGATGATAGAATCGATTGCAATGAAGGCACACCCAGCCCTAAAAATCGATTTAATAAGAGTACACATGCTATTAAAAGCGATATTTATGTGTAGACATTTCGATAAAAGCCAGATAAAGTGTGAATAAAGCCGACCACCGGTAACCCTGTGCAATCGGATAGGTGCGTTAATATGCCCTTTTAATCTTTGACGAGCGACTCCAATGGCCGCGCGGGCGCATCGTATTCTTATCGCTAGCCGAGTGCAGGCGATCATTTGAGGGAATTATAGGCCTACATATATTAGATCGATGACACAGTGCACAGATTTACGCAGAAATCGAAAACAGGTTCTCCATACAAAAAAACGGTTCTTCGGTACATAAATTCTTTGTTAATTGAGTAATTTAGAAATAACAATGTTCACAATGAGCATTATCTTATGAACATTTTCAGTAATAGTAGGCAATTTTGAGAATGTACAAACATTGCTAGTTTTGCTCCGGGTTTTTAATTGTCTTTTTTCTCAAGCTATGACTTGAACAGTAGTTGGGGTAGTTTAGGAGTAGAAGGTAGCTGCTTGGGGTACGTTCCACGTTTTGTTTTTCCGCGACGTTAAGACGGTTCTCACGCCTTTTGTGTTTCTCCGTCGGGCAACACTGCTGAAACAAGTAGTTATTTCTACTCCAAAACACCTTATGGCTTGGCTACGACATTGGTCTAAGACCGTTTAGTTATATTTATAGTTATTAGGTCTCACGAAAGATTTAATTCAATTCGAAAGTTGTTAATAGATAAAGGTGCGTTCAAACTAAAAGAGCATTCGCTGTTCTAACCTCCCACTCTACGAAATTCGATCGGTACACAAAACGTGATTGGTTGATTTTGTAGAACGGGCGCTAGAACAGCGAATGCTCTTTTGGTTTAAACGCACCTTCAGACAACTAAGAACTAAATGGGCCATAAATTTACATTTTCCTCTCCATGTTCACCAGTTCACAACTTCGGGCAACCATCTCTATTACTTCAATTGAAACATAATTTGAATAACAAAGATAGTTGCCAATTCTCTGTAGCCCGTCTCTGCGTATGCGCAAGTGCGCAACGAGAACTGCGCAGCCAGCTGCGCCTGACGCGTTATGCTAGGCATGCGCTAATGAACGCAGCCGGCTCACATGTTACTGTCAAATTATTGCTGGTCACAGGAATTCTAGGAGAAGCTGTACTGGGGAGATTAGAGTCTAGAAAGTACCTATTACATTGTTTTTTAATGCAGGTGGGTAGGTACTTATTTCAAATATGTTTAAAGTTAGGTATGTAGAGAAAACTGGCGATTGAGTTAGGTCATCATCAGTCTATCTCAGTCCACTGCTGGAGGTAGGCCTGTCCCACTAATTATGCGTGAATGCAACAGGAGGTAATGCCCATTGAGTTAGGCGCTTTTAGTAAATTATTTTCAAATAAATATTTTATTGGTATAACTACTAGTAATCCTGAATCGCTTCGCACCAATACAGTTTACGTCTGGAATGGAGAAAGTAAGTCTGCGTTAATCACGCGACAACAGCTCATGGTAAACACCCAGGACCTTACTGCGACAAGAACGTATTTATTTTAAAGCCACATTTTTTTTTTATACCACGTCGGTGGCAAACAAGCATACGGCCCGCCTGATGGAAAGCAGTCACCGTAGCCTATGGGCGCCTGCAACCTCAGGGTGTCACATGCGCGTTGCCGACCCAATAAAAATAACGTTGGCACAACAAAGTGGCTCCACTCCACCTGATCGTAAGTGAAAAGTAGAGCCCAAATCGCGGCGGCAACGAACAGGAGACAATCAGACACACACACAACATACACAACATTGTTGCTTTAAAATAAATATCGGAGTCAATAACTCCTTATTTATCGTTATGCCGTTAAAATAATTCGCCAATCATAAAGATTTTTAATGTGCGTTTTATGGCTAAAATCGCTTCCATCGAGACAACGGTGTTTTAATGAGGCTGTATTATTAATTAAAAATATGTTTTCTCCAAAAAGCATTTACGATTACGGATTTTTAGCCATTTTCCATGTTCATTAGCTGTGTAGCTAATCGAGTAATATGAATAACGTATAATAGAAATATGATTTCAATATAATTAAGTTTAAATTGAATATTTATTATTTTATTACACCAACATAATCAACATATAACGATAAAGCGAATTGCTTTGTCTCTGCAACTAATTCCGCAGTACTAAAAACATCAATATAGAATTGTGAAATATGCACATATTTGCCTATAGGTAGAATTTATCATAAAAATGTATATTGTTAGCAAAATGACTTCAATTTCATAGCCGTTCGCTGGCAGAGATACTTGTACTACTACACTAAGCACTACAATCCCTGTTAGTTATTTCTTAATTTTATTATACTCGTACATGTAGCCTATTCTTCAGTTCGTTAACGAGCTAATGCGTGTACTAATTGAATTAGATTTTCACACATTATAATAGTGAACTTTAACGGTAATTAATAGGCGAATCTCATGACTATGCGATTCATGCTCTAATAATTAATATTGGCATGTAATTATTAGGAAAATATCTATTATATAGGTTGAAAAAAACGAATGCCACATGGATGGGAAATACTTTAAATTTAAATATTGTAAATAGCACATTTTGTTTAAGGGAGACTTTCCTTTGTTTTAAAAAACATTAATTTCTGCATTTAAAGATTTAAGTAAAATCGCTTGCCTCAGTCGGGACTCGAACCGGTCAAATGTGACAAAAAAATAACGTGCCGTTTTTTATGATGCAGATTGAAAGGGTTACTGATAAGGTTCATCAGTAATAAATATAAGTAAATAAGAATAGTACACAATTTAGTAAATTTAGGGTTGTGTTGCGTGAGCAGCCTAAAATTTGTTGACGATTGCGATCCTAGTGCCTATTTCATACGTTCTGAAAAGTATACCTACGTAATTTACAGACGTTATTAGATAAGACATCTAAGGATGAATTACCGCGTTTTCATACGGATACCGAAAAATTTCACCGAAATCCTACGATCGGTCTTTTGTGGTACCTGTACCTACACAGGCTACACATACACTGCGATTGATTTTAGAAAATTCGGGTTCTAGAAAAGGGGTCGTGTTACTATCACCTGTGACATCAATAAACACAGTGTTTGTTCCCTTACTGTGTTCCGCGGGATCGCGGGGTTCTCCAAGACCAAACGGATTAACCATAAGTCTATGATAAATCAGCAATAACCAATTGATTAAACATTTAATTCTCATCTAAAACCTTTGCCCCGCCCAGGAATCCTGAGTTAACTACCTGTACAGGTAATGAAAGATTTATTAACTACTGTCATGCTTAGGGCTGCCACACGTCAGAGTTTCCCCGGATTTATCCCAGTTTGGAGGGGGTAAGACACCATCCGGGGGTTTCAAAAAGTCATCGACAAACACTTTTCATGTCAGAAAGCAAGACTGTACAATTTACATACCTACATAATTAAAATCTGACTAACCTAACCTATATCTAAGATTGGTCCTGTGGCATTGTACCGAGGATCCTGGCGGCATTGCGTCGCCGTATCGCGATGTAATGTATTTTTGCTGGTGGTAGGACCTTGTGCCCGTGTACCACCGTCTTACCCGTTAACCTGCCTCTAAATAGCAGTGTTTGCACTGCTGTGTTTCGTTTTGGGGGTAAGATAGCCGGTGTAATTACTGGCATAGATAGAGGAAATCCATCTAGTCCTCAGGGTAGGCAGCGCATAGGCGAATTTTTGATCACTATGTCCATGGGCCTCAGTTCCTGCTTTCCTTCAGGTGTGCTGAGAGCTCAGTTGTCTACCCTCGTCACATAAAAAAAAATGAAGCCGCACTGATTGGAGCGAACGCGATGGCCTGTAGCTCTACCATGAGATTTACACCGTGATTCGATAGGTAACTCACTTTCTACTCGTAACATCGGTATCGGTACGAGTGAGATGGATAGAAAGTTAAATACGCGGCTAACGTGAAATCCAAACGGTACCATAAGTTGACAGATGTCACGCTGATTTACGTATCGAGTAAAACCTAACGTAACCGTTACTTGGCAACTTACAGACAGACGTCACGGTACGGCTACTGATATTGACAATTTTGGGATGGCAATCGCAGCCCTAGTCATGCCGATCGGTTAAAGTTCCTCCGAGCAAAGAGTAATTATTGTTATTCTCCGATTACGGATTCCTGGATGTTGGCAACATTTCGCGGTTATTTGCGGCCGACGAGGTTTTTTGTCCTGCGCCATCGGGTCGGAACGTGTTAAATAAATATTTCTTACGATTGTTTGTTACTGGGCAGTCATTCCGATCGGTTGCCGAGAGTCTGAGAGTCTGTTTACAGCGTAAATCTAAAATCGTATATTAGAACATTACGTATGAAATTAGCGTTTTGTACGGAGAATTTTGAGGAAAGTCTATTTTCCATACAATGCATTTCGTAAATTCTTTTTTTGATGTCAAAATCAAACTAAATCAAATTTTGCCAATCATATTTAGGTGTCTCATAAAACTAGGTAGGTACGTATCACAAAATACTTCTCGAGTTTTCATAGTACGTCCCATAGCGAAGGTTGTTCAAAATAATTCCTAGATTCATGTTTTATTATTTTGTATCACCATTTTTGTAACACTCTGTATACGATTGACGATTAAGACAGGTAAAATATCGGAAATGGTACATTTCGATGCAAGTGCAGAAAAAATTTTTTTCGACGAGGGTGATTTTTTTTTGTAATCGAATGTGTATAACCCCGAGATGGTCCCGTTGGCACCAAGTTGGGGTCTGATGATGGGATCTTGGAGAAATCAAGGGACCTCCTCAAATGTTATCAAAAGCGCCATACACATGTATGGCGCTTTTGATAATTTTAATTGATTTACAAGCATTTTCATTAAGAAAGTAGGTTTTGATGATAGAAACCAATGATGGAAACAAATCGGGGATCTTGGAGAAATCGATTGAAGTCGGTTTTTTAATTTGGTGATTATCGATTATGTTACTGGCTGATTTTATCCACAAGGTTTAAAAATACAGTTCGGTAAGCGATGAGAACAATACCTCGAATTGTTCTAGAGGATTTGATTGTTCGCCGCACAAAATAAAATAAGGAATGTTGTGCCTTCGCCGTAATTGATTCGTGACTACTTTCATACATATTACCCCTTTTTAACTTTTAAGTTTTATGCTTTACAGAGTTCACTTGCAAACAAAGACAGTTCAGTTATTTCTTTCATTTAAAAACTAGGCGGCGAATAGTAACTTTATGAAAATCGTGGTGACGAATCCCATACATCCGCAAAGCAAGTCAGTAGTCTCCAATTCGCTTTGTGAATTAATTCATAAATTGGATACGCACTTCTGTAAGTTGATAGCTAGGTAGGCAAGTAGTAAGTGGTTAGATTTTGTGATTATTTATACAATTGACGATGATTTTTCACTGCTTCTAAATAGCGACTGGAAATATCTAAAGTAACCACGCTTCATCTCTGACTTTCCTACCATCTATAATACTTTTTCATCACACTTGCTGTCTAAGCGCGCCATTGCTTGCGCGCGTAGCGGGAGTAATAGAAAAGTGAAATTCTCTAGGGAGTAATAGAAATGTCCGTACGTCATTTAATAATATTATGTCTTAAAACTTATTTTTTGGTGGGCAAGTGTGATGAAAAACATTGTATGCATCACGGTCGGTAAGCGGAATACTAACTCGAGTCATAAAAGCCCTCCGCCTAATGGCGTCGGGCTTCTAACACTCTCGTTAGTAATTCCGTACTTACCTCCCTTGATGCACAATGTACTATTGCGCCATCCATACCGTATCCGTAGTTGTTGCCCAGTTTTGATGGTCAATTTTAAATACTGTCAATTGTCATATCGCGCTTGGCACAGTTTTTATAGCGAAGCCTCCCAACATTAGATTTGACATACGCTACTACTGCACCAAGCAAAATACGACGAGGTAAGTATTCTAGAGGGCTTTATCCGGTACACATAGCCACGCTATCATCTCGATTTGAGAAACGCAGTCAAGCCAGGCAGCTAACTCAAAAACCCTCCTTTTTCACTAGAGCCACAGAAATCAACTATTGCTTACTAGGTATTATAGCGCAAGTTTGAGCTGCTTGGCTTTCCAGAACACACGCTGTTATTGCTCTTGATTGTATAATTAATATCATGTTTTTCAATTTTTATACTCACTCCATCATCGTGTCTCATTATCATCTATAGATATATCTTAATTTCTTTACGAAGTGGTAAACTTAATTTCAATTACAAATCACCGTGTCTTTCAAGTAATGCGTGTACAAGTCGGTTGACTCATAAAAGTTACAAAGTTGCTAGTTCGTGTAAAGCCGTTCGGCTTTCAGAGGAAGTATGTTATAAGTGTATAGTTTTATGTATCCTTTCCTTTCTTTTTCTATGGGAGGTGGAATAGACTTCATGAATAAACTGAACGATATATTGGTTATAATTAAGTAAACTGTTGTAAATAGGGTCCATAAATTATATGACAGAGTGGAAAAAATGTTGTTTGATTTGTGGCTTTTCTAATGCCGTGTCTAAGGAGCTTTTCTTTCGAAGCAAGTACCTAGTTATGAGATTTAGAGCTATTTTTTTCTTAGTAAGTATCAAATTTAGTCCAAAACCTAAACCTACACATACACCTATAATAATTAATATAACACCACCCGTTGTAACCTCTGATATATCATTATGTGAAGTGAAATGGTTAAACGCTAGTGCGAGAAATGGTTCATTTTACGTCAGGTCGAAATCTTCGGAGGGCCATATGTACTGAAAAACGTCGTACGATACTGGTGTGAAAACGAAATTCGTAGTTCGTGTCAATTTAAAGTACTCCCTTCGGTCATGCTTTAATTTATCTCCACTCGTTTCGAACTCCATCGCAGTTGTATCGTAATGTACCTACTATTGTTATACAAGAGTGCAAAGTTGTATTTTACCCGCGAGTATGAAATTCTGTCCATTCTTTGATACAAGATTGATGATGGGCAGCAGCGTCATCATAGTGGACACACTACTGCGATCGCCAATCCGCTTGCCCAGCGTGGCGATTATGGGCATTTACCTCCTAATGCGTCTATCTCACGCATAGAACAGGCCTACGTCCAGCAGTGGACTGAGATAGGCTGATGATGATGATGATGAAATTGAAACACGAGCAAGCCTACGAGCGGGACGGATATAAAGTAAGTCCGCGTTAATAAACCGGCTGCAGCTCATGGTAGGCACACTGTAGGCCTACCGCGGCTCGCAAATTTCGAGCATTCTCGTCGTTAGTGTCTCTGTCACACTAAACCTGCCTTTGTTGGAGTGACAGAGACAAATGCTCAAATTTTACGAATTTGGAAGTAGGCCTGTATGCTTAGCACATGATTGGTATGTCAGTGTGTCGCCGCGAGATAGATTTTCCATTTTTTACTAACTATATGAATAAAAGAGGGATGGATAGTCTATCCCGCGGCGACATATTGTCGCACTGATCCTGTGCTAAGCCCACTGATGGCTTAGCCAAGTTGCCAGTCGCTAACGCTTAGTCGCGTATCGTAATGTTCCCTCTCTGTCACTCTTTCATATTAGTGCTGCCTTTCGTTTGTTTTTTTCCTTTTTTTTATTTATTATTGAAAAACAATTGAACATCTTAAACAATATTTACGCTCAACCGGCCGATTGTGAGCCCTATCGTGTTGCGATTGACGATTAAGCGTTAGCGATTGGTAACTAGTCTAAAGCACCCTGGACTATCACAAGCCACCAGATTTCTTAATGATATCCCAGTATAAGTGTCAATGGTTGGTCGCTGCCGCTAAATCTGTCAACACTAGTTAGTTACAATGTTGCCCGCGCCGGGGGAGGGCGCGCGTGTCGCGACATCACGAATAATGGCCGACAGTAAACTATTACTGGCAATCGACGGGTTAATGAGGTATTTAGTGTTTCATGTATAATGCATTATTATCTACGAATTAAAAAAAAAATAGGGAGTACACCCTCCTGCCTACTTTAGGTTTTTATGCAATTTTTGTAACTTAAATACACAATATTTAAATAAACAATAAATTAAGTGGTAACTTCTACAGCTGATTAATAATCATCCTATACAAACAAAAGTTTTAATTAACAAAAAAACCTACTGTTTTTTTTACCAAAATCAGTCGAGTTAGGAATGTACTGTATTACTAGTACTGTTGTACTGGTACGAGTATGTGTAGAATGTTTAAACATTCTACACATACCAGTACTCATGATATTCAAAGGTCTAATTAACATCTATAATTAAAAACAAATAAAAAATACGATATGTTTATAGCGTAGGTATACGCTATAAACATAGCGTATTTTTTATTTGTAAATATTTGTTAACGTGTAGTATTTGTAGATATAGTTTTATTTTCTTAGTGTTAGTTTATTTTTTTCTATTTTTCTTAGTATATTTACTTAAATAAAATAAAAACGTTTTAGTACGCTATAAATGTTCACAGTAGTCACAAACACAGTAGGTACTACTATGTCAACAAATCAAAAGTAAACAAAAACAAACAAAACCTAAAGCTTGGTTGACAAATATGTATATAGCCTGCAATTTTATTATTTGTCCAATTACAGGATACACCCGATATATAAATAATAATAATATATAATTCTTACATTTATATATATATATATATAAATATATATGTATTGTATTATTGATTATTTGTGTTAACCTAATTATGTGTGATTGAATGTATAATAAAATAAATCGATGATAAATAGTAAAAAAAAAAATCAGAAACATTACAAATACCTAAATATCTTGGGACATATCACACAAATCGACGTAGTCCCACGGTAAGCTCAATTAAGGCTTGTGATGTGAGTAACCAGGCGACGATATATATAATAGATAGAATACGTATCGATACTTAAATACAAAGACAGCCATGACCAAGGAACAAATATTTGTGATAAATAAATACAAAAACAACTTCATGTAGGTATATTTTTTTCGGACGGCTCACATTAAAACGAGCGGCGATCCGTTACGAACCCCTACGAGTATTACAGGTACACGCACTTACATAGATGTCTAGAAACTTATTAAATACAAGATAAAAAAATTAGACTACGTCAACTAATATAAATATTATTATTTAAATGGAATTCAAGTATTCAATCGAGAAGGTTGTAAAAACACTTATATATAAAACAAATCTTAACAGTATTTATAAAAGTGTAAACCAGCATTCTTAACTTTTAAACTAGACATATTAACATGTGCAAGCGCATACCATGAATGAAACAACAGCTGCCTTAAATTGCCAAAGGAAATTCCAGTAAAAGTATGTTCTTGTAGTAACATGTAAGATTCTTGTACAGTGAACTGTTGCAATGTTCCAGCCAGTCGGGCAGGACGGCATTCCCGCTCAAAACGAGAATATCTTACTTGCTTTCTCGTATTTTACCAAATTTATAAGAAAATAAGTAGTACAAAGTCATATAAAATCATTAGGTAGATGATGTTCTTTAAATCTTCGCGTAATTCGTATACAGGGTGTAATCGTTAAGTGTGGCCAGTGGCCAGGCGATAATTCCGTAAATAAATATGAGAAATATCAGAAATTTTTCAATTGACATTTAATGTGCGTTGTCTAATTAATAAAATTACATTACTAACTTTTTTGAAATAAAAGTATTAATAGGAGAAAAATTAAGTTTAAACTCTCCCATACATTTAGTTCCTACGATAACTCACTCTCAAAGTAGACCGTCGGTGTCGGTACCGTATGAGATAAAACTGCTTGAGATTAATTATTTGCATTTAACGAGTAAACTATAATAAAATGGTAAAACCACCGTTTATAAGATAATAAAATATTGAAAAATGACTAGACCATATAAACTAGCCTTTCAACGATCGTCGTACTAAATGTATAGCAGGGCTTGAAGTTCAAGTTAGGGATAGTTCTGATCTTATTGAAAAAATACTAATGTAGTTTTACTCATTAGTTGACACATTTTTTATATCCGTCTGAAATTTTGCAATATCTGTTATATGTATGAAGTAGGGGAAACTTGCCTAATTCGTACCCCTTAAGATAAAGTGCTAAATATCAGGATATATAAATAAGAAATGAATATGTGTATGATATGAAAAGAATCTTTAT
The DNA here is from genome assembly GCA_025490895.1 of Thaumatotibia leucotreta. Taxonomy (NCBI): domain Eukaryota; kingdom Metazoa; phylum Arthropoda; class Insecta; order Lepidoptera; family Tortricidae; genus Thaumatotibia; species Thaumatotibia leucotreta. The sequence continues at coordinate 22,819 of JALPQI010007684.1, read as the reverse complement.
TTATTTACTAATCGACTAAAATAACAAATTAAGTTTGAACTTCAATATATTCTGAGATAAATACAATTTAAAAAAAAGTGGAAAAAGTACGATTTAAGACTATGTATTCCAAAGTCGTACCTCTGTATTCCTATATCGTACCGGCGTAATTTAGTATAGAAATTAAGATTATACAATTGTTTATAGTCTCGTAATCATAACCAATGATATTCAGAGATATTTGTTTAGCCACTAATCTTATTATATCGTTGACTTCCTTGCTTGCTTGTTTCAGATTTGAAACTAAGATTTTAACTATTTATTTTTCAATTCATAATTGTTTGTCGACAGCATAATTTCATGGCATTGTCAAAAATAAAATTACAAGCATAATTTCTCGACTCCAGCACAAAGTCAGTGGATCCAGACTTCATCGCGTGGGTACACAAATTATTGTCTCTTATTTTGTTTCGTCCCTACAACATGAGCCTGACCAAATTTCTTGTGTTTTTTAATTTTCCATTGTCAATATGTATACACAGATAATTATTTCTTTAACTTTACATGACTAAGTATTGTATTATCGATTAGTTATGTTTATCATATACAGTCAAATAAACGATTATTCCTAAAACGTACCGGTACAAAATAGAACAAAGTGATGAGTACGATGTAGGCATAAGATAACTAAGATTTAAAAGTTGCCGTTTTAAAAAATTGTTGTTAAAATGACGATAGTATTTCTCGTAATTAATAGCGTAAATAAGTAAAGCATTAAGCAAAATACTTGAAATTGAAATCCTTAAGAGTCGACCTTAACTATTACTCGAAAACAGCGAAATTAATAACTTATTGAATAATTTTCGATGAAGTGGCACTGTGAGATTGTTTCTCGGATGATGTTACACACCGACCAAGTTGTTCAATTTTATGAAACTTGCACTGCTTCAGCAGTTCCAATTCACAAAATATTGATGGGGTACGATTTAGGCAGGAGTACGATTTAGGCAAGTTTACCCTAATTGCCTGGCAACACTTTACGATTACACCCTGTATATGTCTGAAATAAAATTGAAAATTGAGAGAGATGTAGGCGACCTTCACATAATAAGTAGGTACATAATATCATCATTATTATCATCATCATATCAGCCGAAAGACGTCCACTGCTGAATATAGAGCTCTCCCAAAGATTGCCACAATGACGCTCCTGCGACCTTCATAATGTATTATGTATGTATGTAGTATATCTTATTTGAGCAAGCTTATCTATCATTAAATTACTGAAATAAAGTTTTAGCAGCTAGTATGCAGAAGTTACGCAGTCGAAACAGTGAAACTAAAATGCCCCCAACTAGTAATATGCCGGTAACTTACCCAAAAATGTATGAGAAATTTTTCCAAATGGTAACTTTCCCTTTGGTAACATTGAGAATTTACCGGGAACGGTCCATCTACCCCCAACAAATGGCAAGGAAGGACATGCTTGATATTTAGATGGATTTAGACCAAACGAGTGTATTCTCATTCTATCCCCCACTCTACGAAATTACTTTCGTTACCAGAGACCGGACAAATGTGCGTCATTGTTCGCAATAATATGAACATGACTTGAAAGTTGATTGAATAATTATCAATTTAATCATTTTCAGAAAATTACCTTTTTGATATCGGTAACTATGAAAACTTTTGTGAATAGACCCCTCAAAGCTACGAAATCAAATTTCAATAAATTATTCGTTTAATTATTCATTCAATCAAAGGACTATGCGTCAAAATGGACCAAAAACCAACAGAACTGGGAGTAGTGTCATTAAAAAGGTCTGTTTATGTACTTTATTTCATTCTATGGGTGCAAAGTTGAATTCCATTGGATAATTTTATATGAGTAAGGCGTTCTGCGGGTACTCTCTAAGCAAATCACCGTCGTCCAGACACCATTCATCATAGTATTTACTCTGACTAAAATACAAATATCTCAGTTTTGCAATGGAATTGAACATAGTGCCCGTAGAATGAAATGAAATAAATGTAAATACCTATTTAATGACACCACTTTCAGCTCTGTTGGTTCTTGGTCCACTCTCCATACAAATATGCCCATGGTCCTTTGGTGTCATGTCCATATTATTGCAAACAATGACGCATACCTATTTGTCCGATCCCTGTTCGTTACACAAAACGTGATTCGCCGGAATTCGTTGATTTCGTAGAGTGGGGGATAGAATGAGCATTCGCTCGTTTGGTCTAAATCCACCTTTACAATACATACGCCGTGTGCGGCAGCCGTCAAAGACTAATCACATGCAAAGCTCATGCGCTCATCGCCTGCAAATAGTATATGCCGCGCATTATTTAAAGAACACAGGTCAAAGAACAAAATTAACAATGAATTAGCATTCAGAGATGTAAATGATGTGTTTATGCCTTGCCGCGGCGATTTGCAAAACAACGATGTTGCCTCTCTCTCGCAACTGTAAATTCGTACGTAAGTGTGACAGGGAGGAACGTCGAACTTGGTTCGAGGTATCGGTAGGCCGTCAGATAAAACAATTTTGCTTTAATCTGGTTCTATCTACTTACGAGAGTCATTTTAGATATTTTCATATTAAGTGTGGTCTTAATTCATGGATTTGTGACATTTAAGATACCTACAGCTTTAGCTTCAAAGTATAATTAGAATGCTACCTAAAAGGAATGCAGTTTTCGAAATTGTAGGACACACAGTAGTAGGTAGTACTAGTTTACATAGATCAAGGATTCGAACGAAACCTTAAGAAAGAAGTGTACCTAGTTGTATACAGGTTGGAACGGAACGACGTCCTTTCCCGCTACCCACCGAGTCTACCAACCATTACGATGAATTTTCAGTACAGTACCAACATCGAAATATCTTTAAAAAAAAATTTACCCCTCATACAAAGTCACTGATTAGTGATTAGTTAGAGCTCAATAGTATGGAAAAGTCAATTTTCCATGTACGTTTTCGATGTTGGTCCCATACTGAAAGTTCATCGTAATGGTTGGTAGACTCGGTCGGTAGCGGGAAAGATCGTCGTTCCGTTCCAACCTGTATACAACTAGGTACACTTCTTTCTTAAGGTTTTTCGGAGATATCGAGAAACATACACACAAAATAATCTGTCGAATTAGGAATCTGGAAAGCTACGGAATCACGGTAGGGGAGGGGGGGGGTACAAGGAGACCTCACGTGTATTTTTCTACGATGAACAAACTAAGAAATATTGTGAATTTCGGCTAGCGAACGTGAAAAGATGAATGAGAAAAATACACGTGAGACTGCTAGGGGGGGGGGGGGGGGGGGGGGGCTAGCCAAGAAACTCACCAAACATCACCATGGGGGAGGGGGGGGGGGTCAAAAAGTAGCCATATTATGGTATACATATTCATTATGCCAACAAAATGGATCAATAAAAACTAGAAAAAAAAAAAATCCGGTACCTACCTCCCCAATTGGTGAAGTGGGGATGATTTTTATTGTTTGCTGTAATCTTATAGTGTGGGGTATCATTGAATAGGTCTCTAAAAAAATAAGGGTCTTAAAAGAAAGTTTTTTTCTGAAGTTAATGTCGGAGATAATCGCTCCAGAAGAAAACAAAATTGTGTCGTCCCCCCCCTTCGAACTTTTGATCCGCAAGTCCTAAAAATATAAAAAAACATAGCTCGTACTACGGCTAACCTCTTCTGACTTCATGCTTCACAGAAAACGAGAGTACCTACTTATTGGACGGGCCCGGAGCGAACTCGGAATGGTGTAACGTAAGGTCTCAAATGGTCTTCAGATGTTTAAACTATTTGTCTCAACCGAGTTGTCGCCTAGATCAATATCAAGTTTAACTTTATACCCTCGTTTTCCATGACTTTATATCCTATGTTAGAGTATAAACTTGAAAGAGAAGGGCCGCGATATCACCCATTCAAATTACCATAAGAACCTGGACATGTTATAAGCATAATAATATTCGATCTTGTTGAATGCGTAGAGTATTCTACACAAGACTCCGCAGGTTCGAATGCTAATGGGTTTACGAATACCGAGAGCATTGCACAGCACATGTGTTGACATTCTGTTTACAATCTCATAATCTACATAAATGTGATCGGTAATGCTCGGGGGTGAGCTGTTTTCATACTAAATGTGACGTGAAACATACGGTCTTTTAGTACGAAAATACTTAGCTCACCCCATAAGGGCTAACGTGCCTTGTGTTCTGGAGCCTCCAGGGCTGTGCCGGATAGACGGCAAACGACCGGATGGTTTGACATTGGTTCCATGGCAGAGGGGTCGGTGCCTCTTGTGGGATGCAACGTGCGTCAGTACGTTTGCGCCTTCTCACTTGAGCCACACTATGTGATCCGCGGGGTTGGCTGCGGAGTATGCGGCCAAAATGAAACATTCCAAGTACTCTGCCCTGGAACCAATGTACGACTTTGTACCGGTAGCGGTCGAGACTGGGGGGCCTTGGGCTCTGGAGGCTAAAAAGTTCGTGAGGGACTTAGGTCGGCGGCTGAGAGACGGTGGTTGTGACCCCCGTTCCGGCTCATATTTGGTTCAACAGATATCCCTGGCTATACAGCGCGGTAACGCAGCCGGTGTGATGGGGACTTTTGGACCGGGTGCGGGACGGAGCGGGGATTGCAATTAACATTTCCTTTTTTTTTTTTGTGTTCTATTGACGAAGCCTGTTGCGGATATTGTCATTGGTGAGTATGACGAAGCTTGTTGCTGATTCCATTTTGTAGCATCTTGACGAAGCCTGCGGCGGATTTATTATGTGTAAATTGAGATCCTATTATGAAATAAATAAATAATAGATTTACATTTGGATGAGATTTGTAATCATATTTCCTCGCGATAGTGAGGGGAAAAAAGTTGTATTACACTTGGCGGCAAAGTTTGTTCAACTCTCGTGCCTTGAGACCTGAGCTAGCGAAAGATTCCAAAATTGAGCCACGAGCGTAGCGAGTGGTTCAAAAACTGGAATCTTGAGCATTGCGAAGGTACCTTACGGGTGATATCTATTTATTATTATTTTTTATTTTTATTTTATTCTATTAAAATTAAATTAAATAAATTAAATATTTTCTTTATATTCTAGATATTCTTTTACAGAATAGAATGCGTTGTCTACGAGGAATCCCTTTAAATTTTTTAGAAATTTATTAAAGTTTTGTTCATTTTTTATGTAGTTAGGTAAATTATTATAAATTTTTATTGACATGGAATAGGGACCGTTTTTGTGGATTATTAATTTTGAAGGAACTTGGAGCAAATTATTTTTGAAGCGAGATTCGAATCGTCGGGGCATATCTCCAAGTTTAGAATAGAATTCAGGGTGCGTTTTTACAAATTTACATAATTCGAAAATATATATGCAAGGTACCGTGAGAATTCCTAATTGTCTATAATGTGGCTTACTACTATCGGGTAGTTTGACATTCGCTAAAATTCGAATACATTTTTTTTGTAGAATTAATAAGTCTTGTGCGTTTGTACTGTTTCCCCATAAAATGATGGCATAGCAAAGCCATGCTTGGGCGAATGCATAGTAAGCAGTGAGAGCAGTTCGTAAGTTTGTGGACTTTTTTAATTGTCGCAGGGCGTAAATAAACTGGCTAACTTTCGTTTTTATTTTTTCGATATGCTCTTTCCAATTCAAATGAGAGTCGATTGTTATGCCGAGAAGTGGGAAGGAGGGCACGCATTCTATTTTGTTATTTTGGAACTCAAAATCTATATCTAACTCTTGTTTTTGGTGGGGTCTGAATTGCATAATTTTAGTTTTCGAATAATTTATTTCTAGGTTATGATCATTTGTCCAGTTAACGACGTTAGTAATTGTTCCCGTTAGTTTTCCATTAAGATTTGCACTGCCGTCACATGACATCAACAATGAAAAATCGTCCGCGAACATTACACATTTTTCATCAAGAGATTTTGGAAGGTCGTTGATGTAAATGATGAACAGCACACAGCCGAGCACGCTGCCTTGTGGTATGGAGTCCGACACGGGCTGGACATCTGACCTGATAGTGCTGATTTCTCTTGACTTGTCATTTGTGTATTCGATATCAACGTACTGCATCCGGTTGCTTAATAGGATTTTAACCAATCATGTGCAATTTTACGGTTATTGCTTAGTTCAGTGTTCCTATCATGAGCTGCCGTGGAGTTATTAACCCTTAAACAGGCACAGGCAATATTTGTACCACATGCGGCACTTAAATACGTAATTATATTTTAAACTAGTGAGACTGACATTTGATTGTCTTTTTTGACCTGTAAGCCGGATAGAAAGTATATGCGCGTTAATAACGCCGCGGCAGCTCATGGTACGGCTACAGTAGCCTTACCATGAGCTTTATTGCTTACTATTTATACAGAGTGGAAAGGGACGACGTTCCTTCGTGCTACCGACCGAGTCTACCAACCATTACGATGAACTTTTAGTATGGGACCAACATCGAAATATAAAAAAAAATATATAACCCCTCATACAAAGTGAGTGATTAGTTAGAGTTCAATAGTATGGAAAAGTCAATTTTCCATGTACGCTTTCGATGTTGGTCCCATACTGAAAGTTCGTCGTAATGGTTGGTAAACTCGGTCGGTCGGTAGCGGGAAGGAACGTCGTCCCTTTCCACCCTGTATTTGATATTTGAAGGGTCCACGGAAAAAGCATGTCTAGTCAATTCAAACTTCAGAAGAAAAAACGACCTTAATTTTAACGAAACAAGGTACAAATTTGTCCTGATTTTCATAAGATCTAGATATGTTTTTTCCGTGGACCCTTCATTTAATGCCGCTTTAAAGTAACACAGCCTTCTGCCTACATGACGAAGCTTTAAATACGATCATTTCAGTTTAATTTCAGATACATATCTATACATCTACAAAATCTATGACTGGTCCGACGTCCGCCATGCACTTAGCCGGAATTTTCTCTTCACGTGCATTGCAACGAACAAAGGTATCCGAATATATGAATATGTTACTTCATACTCCTTTTTTCTTCGCGTGATATAAATTTTCACTAAAACCAACATGATTTCCATTTAACAACGTGCAATTTTAATTTAGAATTAGCTGTTCAATTTCCTCATAGCCATCCGCCGTCGATTTATCACGCGTGGTTAAGCCATTAACTTCTCCTATGTTTTGACATAGGACGTAAATAAAAGCAGTTTATATACCTCATATTTACAACGGCAGTGTGTTTAAATGTGTACGTATTTGGTGGAGCATAGGGTGTATTTTCGAGTGGCAATTTAAGTGAGGTAAGAGGTTAAGAAAGTAAGTGCTTGAGCTAACAGTCGCTTAGCTTCCTACGTACTAGGAGATAAGTTAATAATAGAGACTGAACAAAGATAAATAATATATGAAAACTACCTACCTGGACCATGCGGGCCATGTGGGAGGAAAGTTGTAATAGTACTTAAAGTACAGTCATCTAAATAGAACTTAGTCTACTCAGGGACTACATCAAAGTGACGTTACAAAATAGATTGTAAGAAAAATCGCATTATGTGAAATTTTGACAAGGTTCTAAAGTGGCCTGCGGTTTCAATTGTCTGAGTGTGCATCCCGCCAGTAGCGTAACAATAGGCGTGACGATTTTTACTGATAGGGCCCCATCAAAATAATTTGCCACAGGCCCCAGATGGTATAGTTACGCCACTGCATCCCGCTTATACTCGCGTATTGAGCCCGAACAGGCATGCCGAGTTGCTGAGTGCGTAAACAAGATGCCAATCGCTAACGCTCAGTCGCAAACGAAACGCAACTGTCTTTCTGACACTAATAACAAAGAGTGACAGATAGCGAAAACCACGATACGCTAGGTACTGCGGCCCTACCGCGAAAAACGAAATTCGTAAATTTCGAGGATTTGTCTCTCTCACTCTAATGACGCCTTCGTTTGAGTGAAAGAGAAAAATCCTCGAAATTTCCGAATTGATTTTCGCGGTAGAAGGCCTGAGCGTTAGCTACTGGTATCTTGGGTACGCACTAACATGCCATTCTGTAGGTTTACGATGGTACCGCGCTCATCGTTTGTCGGCGTTGCCGTCGCGTTCTAAAGGTGAATTTAGACCAAACGAGCGAATGCTCATTCTACCCCCCACTCTACGAAATTCGTTGGTCACAAAAAACGTGATTCGTCGAAATTCGTTGATTTCGTAGAGTGGGGGATAGAATGAGCATTCGCACGTTTGGTCTAAATCCACCTTAACAAATATGCAAGTCCGAAAGTGACGCCTAGCACGATAAATGGTTAAAACGGGACCATCATATGTAAGATTCATAAGCACCCTGCTATCGCATAAAGGTGCGTTCAAACTAAAAGAGCATTCACTGTTCTAACCTCCCACTCTACGAAATTCGATCGGTACACAAAACGTGATTGGTTGATTTCGTAGAACGGGCGCTAGAACAGCGAATGCTCTTTTGGTTTAAACGCACCTTAATACACTATATTGTCGTAATTAGAAATTTAACAAAGAAGCACTAGAATTCCAATTGCAGGCGCGTACTATTTTGGAATACAGCGATGTTCATGATAAGCGTCGATATGATATTTAAGCGATAAGTAATAAATGTATAAAATTGACAGATTCGAACGAAAAATCACATGACCATAATATATGGATATGGTCACGTGGCATTTCGTTCGAATCTATCAACTTGCAGGTTTTCCAACCCACGCTACAAGTACACTTAGTCGAGTATACTTTGTATGCATATTGCATTATTATCAGTCTTAAATTTACTTGTCGGTTAGTTGGATGCAAAGTAACGATTATAATCGTCATTATGCTGGTAATGGACTAGCTAAACGGATGGTCGGAGTTCGTGAAAACGGATAATTGTATGCGGTAATATGATAACTGATAAGTATTGGAATGTTAATAGTTTCTAATGGAACACTTATTTATTACTTCAATGATTTACTATTATGACTATTATCTAATATTTTGTATTGAATTACAGTCAACCGATTGAACTCGTGAACCTTGTCAAAGTGACGTTATAAATCAGCTTGTGAGAATTATCTTACTATTTGTTATTTTGTCACGGCTCTCGGGTGGCCCCAATTGGTTGAACACATGAATTCTCTATTACTTTTGGCACTCACTTGACGGGTCGCCATATAACTTAGCTACGGCTAAGTCCTGCTGCATATTTAATAACTAGGTGAATCTGTATATGGATAAGTTATTTAAATCTGTCCTGACATTGCACATCATATAAAAATCCAATTATAGCCGTACCATGAATTGTAAAGTAAAGGATACGTTATGTTTTACTTAGGTTTCCTCCTTTTGGTTTCCTTGATACGTAATGCATTCTAGCGCGCTCGCACTGATACAGTCGAAGACAAAATAAGGGGTATACAAAAACGTTCAAAAATATGTCCCAGTGCACTCTAATTCTGTGTAATAAGAACGTCGTAACATATTTATGAACGGACTCTTTCGATACTTATTTTTGCACCTGACTGTACATTGGAGCGAGCGCGATGGCCTGCTTTACGTATCGAGGAAACCTAACCTAGCGTTACCGATACTTGCAAAGTCTTGGTACGGTTACTGATCCTTGCCAAGCGTGTTGCCAAGTAACTTCACCATAGCCAAGTCTTGTGCACATTGCTCGACCAGATGAACAACGTTTTATAGCCTAGCCTTGCGTACTTCAATGATTTACTGCTATGACTATTATATAGCTATGATTATAGATAAAACCGACTGATCCTCGCCAGACGTTCTGCCAAGTTACTTGGCCATAACCAAGTCTTGTGCACATTCCTCGTTAAACACCTGTGGAAATAATTCAAGACTAACCTTGCACTTCATAGCCAAGACGAGCTGATACCGATGCGCTGTCAGCGCGTCTTTATACGACCCCTGGCTGAAGTACGCCGCGCCAAGGTTCCCATGCGCCCTGCACTCGCCAGCCGTGTCGCCAAGTGACTTGGCCACCGCCAAGTCTTGCTGCATGTAGTTGATGGCCGCGTCCAGCTGGCTCAGAGCCCAGTGGGCTGAGGAGAGGGCGCTGAAGACGGACCCCCTGTGGAAAGACGGTTGATTTAATTTTGCTATAAATATTGTATATCATATATAGGACTTTATTCCATAACAATTTTACAATCATGTCGGAAATATTATAATAATTATGTATACAGGGTCGACAGAAGATTGCATATAGATACCCGAGAAAATTGACTGGTGGTTGTTAAAACTGAATGGCCGAGCGGTACAGGCATCAGCCGCGAAAGCTGAGTACGTGGTTTGGTTCCCACCTCGGACGTTGATGATCTTGGTCTATTTTTCTTCAGTACTCGTATACTGGGTGACATCGGAGTCGTGATCCAAACTGTGAGAAACGTGTCAAGATGGTCTTCGTAAACAATGTTCTCTATGGGACCTATATGAACAAACATACTTTTTTTACGACTAGTAAAGTTCGAGTTCATTAATATGTATACATTTCTCCATACTAATACTTTCCAAATGTATTTACATAATTATGAAACGAGACTGGAAGTTATGAACACTTCCGCACCGTTCGGTATGAAATCAGTTTTTTTTTTCGCGATATTCACATTTGTTCCATGAGAAACCTTGTTGAGAATGACCATCTTAACACGTTTCTTACAGTTTGGATCACGACTCCGATGTCACCCAGTATAATACGAGTACAAACAGCAACACTCCTAAGGGACCATTAAAGAAAGAGCAGAGAGAAAATGAAAGAGATAAATATATTTATGTTATGTCAACTTCAAATTAAATAATACACGGGAATGTTGATTGTTCGCACTGTTCGCAACTTGGTCGAATAATACAAATCGGGTTCCGAAATCTTATGAGACTGGTATCACGACTTCGGCCGAACTCTGCTGACCAATGGCGCAGGCATTGCTACGGTTAACCAATGATCGCTCGCGGTTTCTTCAGAAGGTGACATTACCATGGTTACGTAATAACAAAAATCGCGATTTTTCCGGAAGCTGACGTTACTATAGTTACGTTATATGTAACATCCGCTTTAGTCCTGGAGACGTCAATCTAACTTCAGAGCCGGTAATTTGACTGCTAAGCTGCTATGTAGAAATTTTCGATTATTTTCCTTTCAACGGCTGTCACTGTCAGATATTTTTTCAAAGTTAGAATTTCAGCCAGAAACTATCAAGTCTCTATTAAACATTTGTATGGCTACTGACAGATTAAAGGATTATAGGTAGACTGTCAAACGTCTATCTACCATATTTCCACAAAGGTTACATAAGTATTCAACTAAGAGATCTGATGGATTATAATAAAGACAGCAATAGCATTTGTCTCTGTCAATGAAAAAAATAATTTAAAATTGCCCGATCACATAGCTATTTGTAAAAATATCTTGACTTGAAAAAATACCTCGCCTTTTAATGTCAGATAAATCATGGCATCCGATTTGAAGAAACCATGATTAAATTACTAAACGGCTTTAAACAAATCTATGAAGAACTGTCGTTACCCAGTTTCCACTAGGAACAACGACATCTAGCGTCTAATCATGGCCGATAGCTAATTCTTAATTTTCGTAGACGAAGGAACTTTTATTATGTCAACTAGTTTTCAAATACTGAAATTTTGACGCAACAAAGATTCGATGACATATCATCGGGGACCATCGGAAATGTCGCGATCGTGCTTACTAACGAAAAATACCGAACCCATAATATTACACGACCAAATTGCATCCTTTGCCAAGTGGCTCAACATTCCTATGTAACTGACATGTGACTGTAAGTGTGATTCTCTTTCATGCAATATTTCCAATTTCTGAAGTGTATACCTAGCTGTGTTGCTGTTTGTACATAAAGAAAAATAGACCAAGATCATCAACGTCCGAGGTGGGAACCAAACCACGTACTCAGCTTTCGCGGCTGATGCCTGTACCGCTCGGCCATTCAGTTTTAACAACCACCAGTCAATTTTCTCGGGTATCTATATGCAATATTCAAGCTTCTTAATTACAGCCTGGCAAAAAAGAGTAGAAATTAAAAAGTAGCAACATCGTAGTGTCGTCCCTTTCAAATCAATATGCAATAAAACGGGACGACACTACAATGTTGCCACTTTTTAATTTCTACTCTTTCTTGCCAGGCTGTATGCATGTTATTATCTGAGTAAATGACGGCTCTGGTCTGGCATGCTACCGCAAACACCGAAGTTCGTAAATTTCGGGAATTTTGCGTCATTAGAGTCACAGTGGCAAATTTTGCGAGTTTCGAAGTTCGATCGACGTGTTGCCTCCAGTCACACTTATGTAAGAATTTACAAGTGCGAAAGAGAAACAACACTTCGATCGCTGTTCGCGGTAGGCCTTCTGATGTGGACCCTCCTGGGAGTTGGTAGGTACAGTCAAGGTAAAAAATAGATGCGAGTATAATGAAATTAAATAAGCAAGGAATAGTCCAACAAGCGTATAATATGTTTACACGACTTTGTACTAGTAGAGTTGTGTGTAATTAGACGGAGTATATCTTTTACGTTGATTGTACCTACAACTCTTAATATTAATTGTCGCTTAGCCTGTATCTACAATACAAGCTTTCCGTGGGTCGATTTGTGGAAGAACGTCCCATTATATATATGTATGTTATAATATTTATTTTGGAAGTGCTAAAAATTCTAACAATTAAAATCACTTTTATAGCTTTTATTCACCATTTCCACCCAAATACCGTTTACCGATACCACCGTTTTGTGTTTTGGTTAAAAGACCAGTATTTAATCGAGTTTCTACTACGTTTTAGAAAATAAAACCTAGTTTTAAGCAAGTAAAAATAGCCCGTTCGAAAAATTTTAATAGCACTATAAAATATAGAAATATGCTAAGAAACAAGTCACTTAACCTTTAATGACGGTAGTAAAAAAGGCCATATTTGATTAGGTATTGCTTACTGCCTGATATTCTCTTGGGAGTCCGGCGTGTCTATGTCAATGAAACATGTTTCCTCCCTTATCAGAAGGGACTCAAAACTATGTAAGTTAAGTACACCTGTTAAGAGTCTGTGCTGAAAAGAAATCTGGCCTATTACCGCGAAAATCGAAATTCGTAAATTTCGAGGATTTTTATCTGTTACTCAAACGAAGGCGTCATTAGAGTGAGAGAGACTAATCCTCGAAATATACGAATTTCGTTTTCACGGTAGGGCCGCTGGCAGTAGGTAAGGCACGCCCATACATCGGACCTGCCTTCACATTCCGAACAAACTTTATTACTAAATTCCATCTGTTTATTTAATCTGCATAACTATGCATAATGCGATGCGATAACATTTTTAAATAATATAAAAAAATAATTAAAAACCGGCCAAGTACCAGTCGGACTCGCGTTCCGTACCATTTTCAATTTACCATAAAAACGGAAAATAAGAGCAAAAAAATCACGTTTGTTGTATGGCCCCTTATTACGATACAAGAAAGTACAAAATTAAAACACGACCGAAGGTAGTGGTGGTGTTTTTTCATTACTAGTAGTAGATTCTTTTTTTCTCTCTTGATAATGTCAGACGATTCGAAAATGCTTATTAATAAAGCTTACTTGAATAAAGAATAGTTTGACTTTGACTAAATCTCTAAAGCGGTGAGAGTGGATTTATCTGCGTTTTGAAGTTAATCGACACAAATATTCACCACTATCATTGTTACACCCTGTAGAAATAAAAGCAGTAACCCATTGCATAATGCGGCCATAATATAACTCATAGCCTCCATATAATCAGCCATAGAAATTGATGTCCAATCTCAGATAAAGTCATATTCCAGTTTGATCTGGCTTTATTAGGCTTGCTAACTCGTAAAGCTTGAAGCGCGAGATGTACGTGATATCAAAATGAGATCAAAATTGTAACCTTCTAATGCCACTAAGGCTTACTTGAACCAGTCCGGTGACATTCTTCATTAAGAGGCCTTATCTACTCAAAAATGGTAATTTAGGTTACAATACAATAACACTTTATTGCATCTCAACATAATCGGCCTAGTCGTTTTTGAACCACTACGGTAAAACAGTAAAACTACGGTGAACACTGAGCATGGCCCGACATGCTTTTGGTTGGTCTCTGACCTATATTGACACTATGACAATAAAGACAAATCCATTGTAGCGAGGAAATTCCGCCAGCATTCTCGGTACAATGCCACAAGGGCCAATCTTAGATATAGGTTAGGTTAAGTAGATTAGTTAGATTAAATCTATGTACGGAAATTGTAGTTCTGAAAATAAATATATAACGATAAAAAAATCCAAATCAAATAATAAAAGTACATGTTTGAAAGAGGTAAACAGAAGGTGGTCTTATCGCTATAGAGCGATCTCTTCCAGACAACCTTTGGGTTATTTTCATGGGATCCGTTACCTGTTCTATCATGCTGGAGCTCCCGGGTACAAATCCTGGTAAGAGCATATATTTGTACGAAGAGATGTTTAACTTTTGTATAGGGATGTGTCTATATAAACGTATTCTGTTATCCAAATGACCAAAACACAAGCCTTAATCTTATTATGAAAGGCTCTCATGCATTTTTTTCCTATATGTGGCCTTATTTTTTTCTATGGTTAAATATATTCTATCAGTAAAAAAGGCGGCAAATTAAAATTTTCTATAGAAAGCCAACTCTTTGCGCCTACATTGATAGCGGTTGCTAGACAGAGTATATATTTATTTAAAGGATAGGCGTGCCAATCAATTTTGCTTACTACAACCAAGAGCGGACACATCTGGTCGGGAATAGGTACACTTTCATAGAAAATGCTGCAAAACACGTTGCTTGCAACATGCAACTAGAAAATTGTATGATTTTATTCGTTCGAAAATAATTATTAAGTAGTTACGTCATCAGTAAATTAAAAATGTGGCAAGCTGTTGTGGTGTGCTATTTGTAAATGTGTATATGTCCATCGTGCTTGTCATAAATAAATTTTATTTCATTTCATTTCATTTCATTTCATTTCATTTCAAAAAAATCATGAACGGCCTCTTAAGCGTAGCCTAATCAAGATAGTATCCCATACCATAAAAAAGCGTACAATAAAATATTGATAATAACTGGCTATAAAGCTGAACAAACATGGGTGTGCATCATCCAGTCCGTGGACTCGTGTGAAAGCGATTAAAATAATCCGAGATAAATATTTTAATTTGACTTGACGTAGTCCAGTCAACAAGGCTTAAGAGCTTGCTCAGTCTTTAATCCTATTAAAGTACTACACAGGGTGGCATCTGGGTCTTGGAACTCGTGGAGCAAGAGTGAACTGAGTATTAGGGATGGTAACGATGAGCAACTTTCACTATGGAAATAATCAAGAAATCGCGTATAAAAATCTCCTAATTATGATTTGAAATGAAATGAAATGAAATGAAATGAAATAACATTTATTTATGACAAGCACGATGGACATATACACATTTACAAATAAGTACACAACAACAGCTTGCCACAAAAGGGTCACAACTCAGCATGTAGCTGGCTAGGCCAGCGCTGTTCTTCCGTTGTGACCCACCAGGTACGTACACTAGCCGACAAGGCGACCACGCTGACAAACAAAAACAAGTGAACACAGATAATTTAATTAGATACATAAAATAGGCATGATGACTGGCAAGTCAACTCAGCATCTTTTTACGAACTGTCAAAACGTTTAAGTTCTTTTCAATTTATTAAATAGAAGTTCTGTACAAAAATTAGATCCGAGGGGAGTTCTTTGTGGGAGGTCCATTTTCGATACAAAGCGGAAAAATCACGGGATCGGCTACGAGCGTAGCGCGTAGCACTCGTTGGCAATGAAAGTGTTAAGGTAGAAGCTGATTCTGTCCTATGGTAAGTGACAAAATGAGACGTTGTTACTAAAACGCTCACAATTTTTGGATTCTATTTTTAATGTTATTACATATGTGTCCAAGGTTTAATGTCTCAGTCTTTTGGATTGTCCGCAATGTCGTGTAAGTACATATACAACGTGATTACGGGGTCGTGATCCCAACTGTGAAAACCGTGTTAAGATACACTCGCGGAAACATATACTGGAAACATATTGATTACATATATTTAAAGTAAATATTTTATAATACAAGTGGAACCGTTTTTAACATCAGATTGTATTGGAATTTCCCTGAAGTTTTCATTGGACCCGAAAAACACGAAACTTTATCGTCAGATGACTATAAATATAAAAATAGCAACTCATGATTTAAAAACTCGTATGATCATACATTTTAGGTGGTTTTCTTAAACGGTCTACATTTTTGTCTCTATAAACCGACCTAACGACAATTTCAAAGTTTTTTTGGATTTATTTATAAATTTAGGGAAATTCCAATACAACCATATTTAAAAATAAATTTTACCTACACTAAAAATATTTTGATAAATATTTGAAATCTGCATGTTTGCATTATTTTCTATGAAACAAAAAACGCCTGACCCTTATTCATTAACCGAGTGTGTAGTCTATCTTAACAAAGATTCCCATGGGACAAATATAAGGATCGCGAAAAAAAAATCTAATTTCATACCGACCGTTGCGGAACTGTTGATGATTTCCAGTCTATGTTTCATAATTTTGTAAGCACATTCGCAAGGGATTAGTACGGAGAAATGTATACATATTAATGAACTCGAACCTAAATAGTAAAAAAAGTACGTTTGCACATATAGGTCCGAGTTCAGAAAGGCCAACTGACACGTTTTTCACATTTGGGATCACGACCCCGTAATCATCCCGGTTAAACCACGTTATTGACTGGACTAAGATAAACATTTTAATTCGTGGTTACACTAATGAATCACTGGGCGCGTGTAATTTGACATCACACTTTACACCTCGGCCCAGATCGATCACGTCCATTCCGGATATTTATCTCAACTAACTTGCGTTTAAATATCGGTATAAGTAAAATAAAATAAAAAATAAAACTATGAAAACAGATAAACTCGCGTATATTAACTAATTTTGACTTCATTCCGACGTTTCGAACACTTTACAGGGTTCGTGGTCTGCGGATGACACAGACATTTAAAATTTCAGAAGTTAAAATTAGTTAATATACGCGAGTTTATCCGTTTTCATACTTTTATTTCATGTGTAATCCTCGCGGTAACCGAAGAAAATATTAGAATAAAAAAAATAAAAATAAAAGTAGTGGAATTTTCCTGGAGTTTGTGTGCATTCCCCCTTATGAGCCTTATTGTTGTTGTATTCTGGCCATTTTTTCCGCAACTCGACATCAAACGTGCCTATTTTGCGTGATCCCAACGCTACTTGCCCAGTACTTGTTGGGGACTTCACATACACCCTTGAATTTCTTCGCAGGTGTAGTGTATGCAGGTTTCATCGCGATGTTTTCCTTCACCGTAAAGCACTTGTGAATATCAAATGATATTTCGTACATAAGTTTTTTGAATAACTCATTGGTACTGTGTATTTTACCACTAGGCCACAAGCGATTTTTTTGTGTTGCTTGGACCCTTATTCACGTCTCTTCACTTGTTCATATACGACATATACGTCTCCTAACTTTGCAAGCCACTAAGTATTGTTTGTCCCTTTCAGTCATCAATATGTCTATAAGATCGAAAGAGACAAGCAATTCTTAGTGGCTTGTTAAGGAGGTTTGTTGATTGCTGCCACACACGCTGCTTGTTGAGTCCCTAATGACATTCTGTGGTCTGGTTTTCTGAATGACTGCTATTAGAGCAACAAGAAAATCATGAGAATTGAGTTTTAATACATTCTATGGCTTATTAATTTTATGAGATTAAGAAAAAATATAAATAATAATTCGCCGTTAAGCATTGTTTGTCTCTTTCGGTCTTTTATTATATCTATAAGACCGAAAGGGACAAACAATACTTAGCGGCTTGTTAAATTACGAGTAGGAAACGTTTATGAATAAGGGGGTTTGTTGATTACTGCTATTTGTTGAGATCGTAATGACATTTGTGGTCTAGTTGTGGTATTCTGAATGACTGCTATTTAATATAACAACAAGAAAATAATCACAATTGTGTTTTTATCGATTCTAGGCTATGGTTTATTCATTTTAACAGATTAATAAAAATACATAAAATCATCATTCAGTAGAATAAAAAATACGAATCGATATTAATTCAATTGCGTGAGAGCATTTTCTTTGCTTTTATGACAAAAGTTTCGCAATCATGGTTATATACGTATTTATGCATATTTAATGTCAATGTAACTGTAACATATCATATAAAAGGTGGCAAAATAAAATACTACGGTGTACAATGTTGGTTTTGTTCGTTGCTTTGAAATAAATAAAATTAAATCAAATTATTAAATGAGCTGCTACAGTATAAACTAAATAAAAAGGTCCTATAAGAGTCAACTTGCTATTACAAAAAAATGTGGTAAAATAAATGCACATATATTTTAGTTTGTGATAAAGTGTAAGGACATAATGAGAAAAAAACTATACCATAATTATAAAATCAAAATATAGGTATACATCCAATATCAAAAGTTTACACAGCTGCATAATAAATAAATGCTTAAATATTCTCGCCTGTATTATAACAATGTAATACCTAAAATCTATTCCTAGCCCATCAGGTCCATCAACGATCATTCTAGGAGATAGGCATCAAAAATAAATGTCCCATTTATCGTGACAGGTTTGGGCCCTTACCACTAGTTTAAGCCATGAGTCAGCTACGACAGTATAGTTAAATAAAAATGTTTGCACCAATTGGTCATGTAACTCAGGCCTGCTACCGCCAACACCGAACTTCGTAAACAGGGATTAGTCTCTGTCACTCCGACAAAGGCGTCATTAGAGTGACAGAGAAAAATCCCCAAATTTTGCGGTTTTCGTAGTTTGCGGTATGCTGTACCTTATGCTTTCTGCTTATTTACAAGGGCGATAGGGAGGCAAAACGTAGAAAGTAGTTCGAGGTAGGCCTTTTGGTACTACCGCGTGATTTAAAGCAAATCGTAAGACATCGGATACACGCCAATTGTGGTGTCAGTTCAATCCATCAGTCATATTGACTGTCGACTGATACCAAGCGAATTTGAACTCTCTGTCTTTGTAATGTGAGACTGATGGAAAATGACTGACCGCTACCTTAAGTGTCGAGCACGCCAATAACGCCTATCGTCTTCGTTGAGTGACAGAGACAGACGTCCGAAATTTACTATTTTCGAAGTTCGTGGTAGACCTACTGATGAGTTTTAAAAAATAAATCTCTAAAAACTAATTCTTCCAGATCTGGACTTGCTTGCACTCATTCAAATTAGAATCACGAGCTGATTCGATTCTAATAATAAAAAGAATGTCCCAAAACTTTCATACAAGATATACGTTTCCATTATGTGACGCTCGTACAGTAAGTTCATTCAGAAAACGTGACGTAATGAAATAATATTTTGGGGTCATTAGCTCGTGATTCGGACTCGAATAAGGTCAAGCAAGTCTAGATCTGGATGAATCAGATTTTCGACTTTTATATGAAAAAGGCTCTGACATGTGATGACTGATGATGTCTGATATGTGGGTCGAAGCTAGTGGTGTGTCGACTAAAACAGTCTAAGTCAACTCATGGTAAGAACTCTGGGGAGTTGAATAGGGATGTCCCGAGCGACTCCGATCCATCAACGACAGATAGCATCTGAGTGAGTTGAGGTGTGGGTTTCACGCCGACGGGCCAGCATTATGTCGCTTCGTCGACATTTACCTGACTATTCGAGTACCTTATGCGTATTTTAACAAGGATCATGTTTGGTTATTTGATTATGCCGGTGTTTATACAATCGCTAATATAATTAACGGACGAAAAGGGACTTTATCGAATTTGTAATAAGGGTCATGTACAGGCTGTGTTTGCTGAGACTTCTTTATTACTGTTTATATCCTGTGTGTATGTCTTAAGATTTTTATAATTGGTACAGTTACCACTCCTGTCTTTAGAGGGAGATAATTTTAAACAATATCGGCCGTATGTAGATTGCGTATCTAGGGCGATAGACAAATTTTTTAACGAAAAATTCGTCATCAGTATTTTTCGTGACACTTACGGCCTGTTTCATAATTCCTAAATATCTAAAATGTATACTTTTTTAATAACTCAGTGCTTTGATTTGAGCCATATTTAATAAGGAAGTACAAAACCTATTAAGTATTAAATTAACACGTGAGAATATGAAGGTAATAAATACTTAAATACCAACGGTTTTTAACGTTCCTCGTGGCTAATAACATAAACGCCAAGTTTTAAATTGCCATGAAACCATATAATATGGCCGCATCAGTGCTTAAAACAATCCTAACGAATTCTATCGATGTCGTGACTCGGTGACGGAGTCGGCACCTCCAAATGACCAAAACATGTTGTTCCTATTGGTTTCTAAAACTTCTGGGATATACCAGAGTATCTGGATCCCAAGATAGAAAGCGTGGAATGGAAATTGTAGTGGTGGTGTAACAAAAACTATAAGGGGTGGTCCAAACCTTGACGTATCTACAACATTTGTTATTAGATTCCTCACTATCAGACCATTTATGTTACCTTTTTACAGGAAGGCTAGAAGGAAGTATTGGGGAAACGCTACCGGAACATTAACCTGCAGCTCCAGCAAAGGGAAATGGGGTGAATGAGCACAGTGGATGTTCGACAGCCCGCTCAAGTTCGATCGAGCGTCCCTCCATAACATACCTTTTTACATCTCGTGATTTATTAAACATTCGTATGTACTAAATCACTAATTAAAATAAAATGTTATTTTTTGTTTTTGAAGCTTTCTTTTACAAACTGGACTCATATTGATTCAGAAGCTTTACAGGTCTAATAGAAACCGAATAAAAACCTGTTTAGGCGTAAAATAACGGCTGATGAATGACCTATCCTATCTTCTGTCTTATATTAGACCACAGTAATCTAAAAACTGAAAACCGTGACCTGGTCTACTTGAGGTTCCACGGCCATGTCGCCCATGGTCGGCAAGTGGTAGGAACTAGTCGATAGGATCGTGCATGCGGACGTACTAAGTGGACATTTTCAAGTCTACGTTGAACCTATGTGGTCCCCCTCCCCATTTTGGTAAATCAACAGGAGTAAGGGTTATAGTTCTGGTCTCGTTACTGGATTTCAAAACCGTTACGTCGTTTGGATTAAATGCTTAGAATTAAATATAAATCTACGCAGGTCCGGTACAGTCAAAGGCAAATTACGGTGTTCATAAAAATGCTCAAAAATATTTCCCCGTGCACTTCAATTTTGTGTAAAGGCGGATTTAGACCTCATTGCTCACATTCACTCAATCCTCTTATAAAAAAATGTTACGAAGGTGGATTTAGACCAAATGAGCGAATGCTCATTCTATCCCATTCGCTCATTTGGTCTAAACCCACCTTCGTAACATTTGTTTATAAGAGGATTCTTTCGATAGGTACTTCATATTTTTTGCATTTGAATGTGCGGTGGCCTAAACCACAAAACTTTACAAGAGTACAGTTCTACAAAATTGCAATATTTCTCCAGCTTCGTAAGCAGGATATTAACGTACTTTCGATATCACTTAAAAGTTTTCTGATATCTCTCATATTTACGGAATTATGACCTGTAAACACTTATCGATTACACCCTGTATATAGATACTTAAATACACAGACAGCCATGTCCAAGGAAAACATATTTGTGATAAATAGGTAAATACACCAATAATGCCCTCGCCGGGAACCCGGAACCTCCAGCTTCGTAGGCAAGGTCACTACCAACTGGGCTACGGAGGCTGACTATAGGTATTTGACCGTCATCATCAGCCTATCTCCGTCCACTGCTGGATGTAGGCCTCTTTTAATAACTATGCGTATAGACGCATTAGGAAGTAAATGCCCATAATCACCACGCTGGGCAAGCGGATTGGCGATCGCAATAATGTGTCGACTATGATGATGCAGCTGTTCGTCATCAATCAAATTAAAGAATGGTCAGTGACACTTGAATCCCTTAGTCGACTCTTACGACTCCCGCGGGAAGAGTTGGGGTGGTGACAAATGTATTCTTACTGCCGTCACGTCATCACACGGCAAGAAGGCACATTTGACCGTAAAAGTAATTAATAGAAACATGCCGTTGTCTTGCGCTCCCATACATAATTAATACAGGAGCGCCGATGTGCGGTGAGAGGTGACCTCGGGTTTATCTGCATATAGTAATCTGTGGGTACCTAATGATGTGGTTTGCTAGATTATTGCTTGTGCCGGGAATATTACTACCTGGTAATATCTTGGAGCACGGCAGTGCCTTCGTTAAAGGTGGATTTACACCAAAAGAGCGAAAGCTGATTCTATCCCCCACTCTACGAAATCAACGAATTTCGACGAATTACGTTTTGTGTAACGAACGATGTTTGATGTAAATCCACCTTAAGGTGCATTCAGACCAAACGAGCATTCGCTATTCTATCCCCCACTCTACGAAATCAACAAATCACGTTTTGTGTAACGAACGAATTTCGTAGATTGGGGGGGATAGAATAGCGAATGCTCATTTGGTCTGAATGCACCTTTAAGACGACCAAACGAAAGGCTTGGCCGTACCATTCTTTTTTCGAAGCCATTCACAATCTTCTGTAATTTTATGCTGTCTAAAGAGATATCTCAGGCTTTTTCGTCGAATAATTTGTAAAACACCCTTTTAGCAAGTTTTCTATAGATATTATAGAGCTATGTAATATCACAAAGTACCCAAATATGTAAGGAAATGGCCACGTGACTTATCAATCGAATCTGTCATTCTCATA